>JBBPFJ010000765.1:29214-52087 GCA_037975025.1 Excoecaria agallocha | reverse complement strand
CTCTTCCCGATCTCCTCTCCCTTCTTATTCTTCTTTTTTTAACCACACACACACACAACTTTTGTTTTTATCCCACCATTTCTCTTTCCCTTTCCTCTTTAAATTTCAACCACACATTTCTTTTTAAATTTCACCTTTTAAAATTATTATTATTATTATTAATTTTCATAATATGTTTTAATTAACAATTATTAAATTAAAACCCGAAAACAATACTAAATTATATTGGAATCTTCATAATTAATCCTTACAAAATAGTACCAAAATGTACTATTTACCAACTATAATCAATCCGAATTTTTGGGGCGTTACACAAAAGCTCGCTGAAGGTTCTTCGAGTGTGCCTCCCGTCGTTGAGGAAGTGGTAGCGACTCTCCCTCACCCGGCTTAGCTAATGCCAACAGCTGCTGAAGTCACTAGGACTTCGATTAATGAGACCGAGCTTACATCACCCGTTGAGCCCCAAGGCCAGACTGAGAAGGAACCGAAGGATCTCCACTGGCTACTCGCAGAGATTCATGAATTCTTGGAAGCCAAGAGGAACAAATATTCCTCCAGTGACCCGAACTTCAGCACTTTCGTGCACGTTACCTCTTACGTGTCGAATGAGGTCGATCCTCTCGCCTCGTTGAGCTATGACAACTTGGCCAATCGTTTGAAAATGCACCAAACCGAGGTAAGTAGTTTGGATTATTATGTGATTTTTGTTTTTCGACTATTGCTTGACTTTTCTGTGTTTGGCAGGGGTCCCAGATGCTCGATGCTATAATTGCAAAGATGAATGATCTTATAGCTAAGTGTCGGCGTGCTAACTCAAACTTTAGGGCTCTTCGGTCGAAAATGGATGAAACCGAGGTAAAAGCTCGAAAAGCTCTAGAGAAGGCCAAAGAGGTTGTACGGAAAGCGGCTAAACTGAAGGCTGCCTTAGTCCAAAAGAAGGAGTTCAATTCCTCCCTCAAGGCTGAAGTCGAGCAGCTAAAGCTGAAGAAGGCTAAATGGGAGAAGCGAGAAGCCGAACGAGATGAAAAGGAGGCCAAGGCGCTAGCTGAGAAGTGTATGGCATTTAGTGCCAAAATTTCATCTGTTGTAAGGGGGAAACACCCCGAACTAGATCTGTCTTTTCTGGATGATGTTTATCCAGACGAAGACTAGATCCTTATAACCGAGCAGTTAAATGAATAAAAATTTAAACTTTCATTTTATTCTAAGTCTTTAATTTTTGTTTGATGTGCCTTCCCGAGAACATACGAACAAATGGTACCCCCATGAATGGCGAGGTGAGTGCTCGAAAGCTTAACCGAACAGCCTCTTGTAGGCTTTGTTGGCCTAACAGGTTCACAAGTTATGTGGTGATACACGTCGAGCTTGCTTAAATGATAGTGTAATTCTGGCGATGATGCCAAGTACTTAACCATAAGCGTAGTTAGACATAAGTACTTAACCATGGCCGAACTTAAATGATAGGGCATTTTTAGCGTTAACGTCGAGTCCTTAGCCATGGGTTTAGTTATCTTTATATATTAGCAAGCTTTGGGGCGAAGTTCGCCGAACTTACTTAAATGATCGAGCGTTTGTGGCGATGATACTGAGCCCTTAGACATAGGCATAGTTAGCCTTATACGTTAGCAAGTTTTACGGCGAAGTGTGCCGAACTTACATAAATGATTGGGCATTTTTGGTAATAATGTCGAGCCCTTAGACATAGACGTAGTTAGCCCTACACATTAGCAAGTTTTGTGGCAAAGTGTACTGAACTTACATAAATGATCGAGCATTTGTGGTGATGATACCGAGCCCCTAGACATAGGCGTAGTTAGCCTTATACGTTAGCAAGTTTTACGATGAAGTGTGCCAAACTTACATAAATAATCGAGCGATTTTGGCGATAATGTCGAGCCCTTAGACATAGGTGTAGTTAGCCCTACATGTTAGCAAGTTTTGCGGCGAAGTGTGCCGAACTTACTTAAATGATTGGGCAATTTTGGCGATGATATCGAGCCCCTAGACATAGGCATAGTTAGCCTTACATGTTAGCAAGTTTTGCAGCAAAGTTTGCCGAACTTACTTAAATGATTGGGCAATTTTGGCGATATTGCCGAGCCCTTATATCATGATATACATTTGCTAAGCACTTTGCAAAGAATATGTCCTTTATTAGACTTCGATTCAGCAGACAAAAACATCTGTTGGACTTGCATTTAGGCCAGAATATAATGGCGACAACTTGCTATAAAAAATAAAGAAACAATGACGAACAAAAATTAAAGGTAATTAAATGAGAGTCAGTACAAGGTTTGTTATGGCGTGAAGAATGTTGAGCTACTAATAGTATGGCCTGAGGTTGAGTCTGTTCTAGGAGTGCGGGAGTCATTTGCCGGCGACATCTTCTAGCCTGTATGCTCCGTTCTAGTTTACTTCTCGGATAATGTACGGCCCTTCCCAATTGGGATCCAGCTTGCCAACTCTTACTGCTGTTTGAGCCAACATCGCCTTTTTTAGTACCAACTGTTCGATTTGGAAAAACCTCGGCTTAATCCTGCGATCGTGGTAAGCTGTCATGCATTATTTGTAATCTGCAGACCATATCTGGGCGAGCTCCCTGCTTTTTTCGAGCCGGTCTAAGTTATACAAAAGGCTGGCATTATTCTCTGCATAAGAAAAAGATGTTCGGATGCCTTGTACTCCTATCTCACAGGGAATAACCGCTTCAGTACCATATGTAAGTGCGAAGGGTGTTAACCCTGTTGCTGCACAAAGGGATGTCTGGTACGCCCATAGCACATTGTTAAGTTCTTCGATCTATAAGCCCTTGGCATCTTCGATCCGCTTCTTAAGTCCGGACAAGATAGTTCTGTTTGTCACTTCAGTCATTCCGTTGGATTGCGGATGATAGACTGAAGTGAAGTTCAGCTGGATCTTCAGCTCTGAGCAGAAATTCTTGAAAGCCTGACAATCAAACTGTTTGCCATTGTCAGTTATAATTAAGTGGGGGATACCGAACCTCGTGATGATATATTTATTCAAGAACTTGATGACATTTGCCGGTGTGATGGTTGCAAGTGGCTAGGCTTCCACCCACTTGGTAAAGTGGTCTACCACCACTAATAAAAATCCTCGCTGCCCCTTCGCTCGAGGGAAAGGACCCAATATGTCAATCTCCCATTGGACAAAAGGCCACAGGCTGTGGATCAGCTTCTACTTTGTCGAGCTCTGATGTGGAATGTTGGTAAACCTTTGGCATTTATCGCACTTTTACACTAAGGCTTTTGCATCAGCCTCCATAGTTGGCCAGTAATATCCCTATAAGAGAGCTTTTCGAGCTATGGCCTGTGCACCTTAATGGGCTTTGCAGATTCCTTTATGAATCTCTCTAAGGATATAATTCCCTTCATCATTACTCACACATAAAGACCATGTATTGGAGAAAGATCTCCTGTAAAGCTTGCCATCCATCATTGCATATAAGCTCGATTTTTGAACTACCTTCCAAGCTTAGGCTTGTTCATCTGGCAGGGTTCCTGACATCAAGTATTGGTAAATAGGCAAGCGCCAACCCTCCATCGGCTCTTGTACTTAAACCTAAAAAGATTCATAAGTTGGACGTGAAATAGTTATGGAAATGATGTACGTATTATCAATCGGACTGTTGAGACAAGCTTTCTTAGCAAAAGTATCTGCTTTCACATTCTCTACCCGGGGTATTTGAGTGATCGATCAAGTTCTCCCTTTCTCCTCCAACTTGGCTAGCAAGGTAGAAGTCAGTTCTTTGTAGCGGATCATTAAACAATCTTTGATTCCGAAGTTTCCTTTTAGTTGACTGACCACAAGTTAAAAATCTGAGAATATCTCTAAGACGTCCGGCTTCACCTCTATTGCCAACTGCAGCCCGTAGTATAGGGCTTCATATTCTGCTACATTATTGGAAGTTGAAAAGGTCAAGCGCGCCATAGCTCGGATTCAAACTATCAATGGGCTTATCAAAAATACTCTAGTCGTAGCACCATCCAAACTTGAGGCCCCATCAACGTACAGCTTCCATGATACTTTCGTTGGCTCGGGAACTGGTTCATGTAGCTCAACCACAAAGTCTGCCAATATCTATGCCTTCATGGATGTTCGTGGCTTATATCGAACATCGAATTCTCCCAGGTGGACGGCCCATTCTATTAATCAGCTCGAGCTTTCTAGCCTCTGTAACACGTTCCTCAAGTTTGAGTTTGTACGCACTGTAATCGTGTGTGATTGAAAGTACGGTCGGATTTTAACCGTCTTTGTGATGAGTGCAAGGGCTAGTTGTTCTAAGACTGGATAATTGAGTTCGGCACCCAGAAACACTTTGCTTGTGTAGTAAATAAGAAACAATTGGCCTGCCTCTTCTCTGACCAGGACCGAAACGGATAAGTAAATGTACAAAACCTCACCAACCAGTGGCCTCCTGAGCAGTGGCAGGATTGAGAGAAACTGCTTTAAAGCCTAGAATGCTTACTATCACTCTTCTGTCCATGTAAATTTTTTGAGGTTATTGATTGCTCGATAGAACGGCGGGCAACGTTTGGCTGAGCAAGATATGAACCTGCCTAAAGCTGTAATCCTTTCATTCAATCTCTGAACTTTTCGGACTATTTTAGGTGGATTCATGGTCATGATTGCCTTAATCTTTTCTGAATTTGCCTCGATCCCCTGCTTTAAAATTATAAGGCCAAGGAATTTTCCAGACTGCACCCCAAAGGCACATTTTTCAAGGTTTAGCTTCAAGCCTGAATCCCGAAGTCTTTAAAAGGTCACCTTTTGGCTCGGTACACATGTCTACTGAGGTTCGGCTCTTGACTATCATATCGTCCATATAGATCTCCATGTTTCTCCCTAACTGTTCGGTGAACAGCTGATTCATTAGTCTTTGGTAAGTGGCCCCTTCATTCTTCAATCCAAAAGGTATGGCTCGATAACAGTAAGTTACTCTGTGAGTGATGAACGCTATTTTCTCTTCATCTTCTGGGGCCATCAAAATATGATGGTAGCCCGCTGATGCACCGAAGAAGGTGTACTCTTCGAATCCTGCCATAGAATCCATCAGTGTGTCAATGTTCGACAGCGAATAGCAGTCCTTCGGGCAAGCTTTGTTTAGATTGGTGAAATCAACACACATTTTCCATCTACCACTGCTTTTCCTAACAAGCACCATGTTGGCTAGCCAGTCCAGATAGAATATCTCCCTGATGAAATCGCTTTCAAATAATGTTGCGGTCTCCTGCTCGATGGCCAATTGTCTCTCAGGGGCATGATTTTGCTTCTTCTATTTTACTTTCTTACATTCTGGCCAAACATTTAATGAGTGAACTGTTAAGTCCTTATTGATCCCTTGAATGTCTGAAATTTTCCAAGAAAAAATATCCACGAACTCACGAAGCGTTAAGAGTAGAGCTTCTTTCTCTGCCCCGGTCTTTCCAGTTGAAATCTGAACATTCTTCCCCGGCTCTAGTTCGACTACTTTTAACACTTCTATCGATTTTGTCCTTCATTCCTCTTTCTTAGGTACATCCATTGTGTCCAAGGACAAGCCTTTTTTGCCTCTCTGAGCATAGTCAAGTACGTCTCCCGAGCAGTCTTTTGATTCCCTCTCAAAATGGCCACTCCCTCGTCAGTAGAGATTTTAAGTACAAGGTTTTTCATGGAGACACATGTATCCACCTCGGATAATAAAGGTTGGATAAATATCACATTGTAAGACAATAGAATATCGACCACCATGAAATTTGCTCGGCAAGCATATACCACCGACTGGTCTCTGAGCTGTACAAATAGAGTTGCCAGACCCTGTAATGGCCTCAACGTCGGACTGATCGTGAATAGTACTTTCCGACAGTGAATAGTGTCTTCGGGCTGAAAATGACACCCGAAAGTGGAAAAATTTTTATTAGACTATTGGAAAGTACTAGTCACGAGTAGTTCGGGGTTGAAATTTGAGGTAAAATTGAGGTCAAATAGGCCTCCAAAAGCCAAAAGAACGAAAACCGAGAAAATTAGGGTTTAGGATTTTTAATTGAATTTTTTATCGTTTTAATTTCTAAAAATATCAAATGAAGTCTAAAAATCATCAAAAATTACATATATGCCTAAAATAATATTTTTATTATTTTGGTGGCAAAAATTAAATTTTTTGGCCACACTGGTATTTTTGGAATCAGATCGATATGATTTAATTGGACCGATAAAATTGAATCAGACCCAAAACGAACTCCGATTGAGCTGAAATTTTAGGTATAGTCTATTTTTGATATGATATGAATAATGGAATCAAAATTGAGGAAAATTGAAGTTGGTAAGTGAGAGAAATTAATTAGGGCTTAAATTGGGTAATTTTTGGGCCTAAACTAATAAATAGTGTAAGGCCCACTTCAAGCCCAGCCCATAGCCCAATTAGAAGACCTATATAAGGTGAATTTCTCCAGAAATCTCCAGCAGCAACTCCTCTCTTCTTCTTCCCTCTTGGTGGCCGAATTCATCTCTCTCAAAAATCCTCTCTTTTTCTTTCATTTCTTCACCAATTCTCACCAAATCAAAGCCTCCTAAAGTGATTTCAGCCTCTCTAGATTGCCTTCATCAGCTCCAATCCTTGATTCAAATAAGAAAAGCAAGAGAAATTTAGAGCTAAAGTTTAGGTGTCAAAATTAGGTATGTGAATTCATGGTTTTTTCTTTGGTTTTTAGGTGCCTACTACTAGTTTTGGGTGCCTAGAGTTTATTTTTGCTGTTAAATTTAGCATTTGAAGCCAAAATAATTGAGTTATAATGGATTGAAATTTTGGTTTGTTAAGGATTTCAAGAAGAGGAGCAAAATTCTCAAGCTAAAGGGAAAGGAAAGGAAGCCTAGGCAAGGCTAATCCAAAGAAAAAGGTGTGTGACTAATAAATCCTTTTATTTCCCAATTAAATTAATGAAATTCCTTTAGGTTTCTTAAGAAAATTTTTATGTATTGTGATATAATTGAAATTATTGTTATATTCATGCATTTAGGAGTCATATAAGCCTATTAAAAACTTTAAATGAAATAAAAACCAATGATATGAGGGAGCTATAGGTTTGGCCGAATGGTATACCCTAAGAGACTAGTGTGAAATTTGATGATTTTAGTGATTTTAAGCTTCCTAATGTGAATACTAATGTAAATTAATGAATATGAATTTTTATAGAATTTATGGAAATTAAATGAATATTTTCGGAATAAATATTAATTAGGTATTAGTTGAAAAATGTGAAATTTGAATGAATTATGGCATAATTTATTGATTATATGGTGAATTACTGCAAAATATCTCGTAATATGTGTAAATAAGATTGACTGTAATGATAAAGTATTGACACTGTATTGACAAGTAATGAAAAGTAAGAAATTAAGAAAATTTGTGCCCTTAGAAAGAGTCAGGCAGTAAAACCTAGTTCAGGATATAATTGGCTGGCCATAGGGATACATATACCGCGGTGCAGGTCATGGCGACTTGCTTTACTATGGACGGATCACTGATCTCCATAGTATATTTATCATACGTACTGTCACATGTCATATGTTATATGAGAAATGATTCTTGGAGGTCATTTCTCATTCTGTTGTGGCCCTGTGGGGTCCACGTCCCGCATATCCGGTCTGAGAGTTTTCTGCCGGGTCTGTACTAGGGGCATATTGATAAGAAAATGTTAAAAGTGTGAAAGAGAAGTTAAAATGGAAGTTTTATATGAAAAAGGACTAAAATGAAAAGAATTTAGAAGTTAGGGGTAAAACGGTAATTTTCTTAAACGGTGTGATTAATTGATAAAAGTAATACAAGAAATAAGTAATAAGGGTAAAAGGATAAATTTAGTCAACTAATTGAGTAAAAAGTCAACTGCATAAAGTTAAGGGACTAAAATGTAATTTTACATGAAAAAGTTTAAATTAAGGATTAAATGGTAAATTATAAGTTAATTAATAAGGTAAGATAAGAAAATAAAGACTAAAAAGGGTAAACTAGTAATTAATAGAATAAAAAAGACATTTTTGTAATAAATAAAAAGTTCAAGGACTAACTTGAAAAGATAAGAGAATTTATGAATTGAACGGAAAATTAGTCACTCCTAAAATAAATATTGCTTTCGGATAAGAAAAATCGATAATAAGTTACTTAAGCTAAAATTATTAATATAATTATAGTATAGGGAAATATTATGATTTTTAGTCACCGCTGGGCATGTTTAATGCTCAGCACGTAGAATTTACTGCGTGCAGGTACAGCTAGTCTGGAGCATGGGTACACAAAGGAGAAAAATTTGAAGCTAAAGAGTTAAAAGGATTGTTTGTGGCATGTATATATATATATATATATATATATATATATATATATATCCCTATTATGTTTTGTATATGAAGAGAATATTGTAGCTATGATCACATTATGTATTAATTATGGTAGTATGGGGATAAGGAATGGTATGGAATGAATGATATATAAGTGTGGCTTGAGAATAACTGTGGATGTGGTATATGATTGATATAAACTGTTGTGCCTCTGAGAGGCTGTGTAAATGTTTGCTTTTCAGGGGGCTAGCTAAGAATATAGCCGTTATATTGCCAAAATTTTATTAAATGCATAGTAATTTCTGAACAGTTATAGGTCATTGAATAATGAAAGTTACTTGTGCTTATTAAAAAAAAAAAAATTTGACCGACTGCCTGTCCGATAAAACCGTTACAGTAAGGGTGTTACAGACCCTCCCTCGGATAGGCCTTCCAGACAAACCAATGAGAGGGATGTTGACTTCCTCAAGTTTATGACCTGGCATTCCCAACGCTTTGTATGCTCGGGCCATTATGAGATTAATCGCACTTCCCGTATCGACCAATATTCACTGGACCAAGAAGTCTTGAATGACTGCTTCAACGATTAAAGCATCTGTGTGTGGGTGCCGAACATATACCCCGTCCGCTGCTGAAAACTAAATTATATTTGTGGTCGAGGTCTTTCTTCGCCCGATGGACATAACCTCCTTGGCCTTCCTCTTTCGGGAATAATCTCGTTGCTCGCCTCCGGTAATTACATGTATGACCCCAGCGGGTGCCCGCCTGCCTCCATTGGCTCTGTTTCTGTTCGGTTGGGGAGAAGGCGACCTCTGCCTCTTCTCTCTTTCGTCTGGCTTGGCAAATCGAGCTAGTGTCTCCTTTCGAACCAGGTGCTCGATCTCTCGCTTGAGTTGCCTACACTCCTCAATTTCATAACCCATGTCTATGTGAAAGGCATAGTAAAGGCCCTAATCCCTGTTCAGGTCTTCCCTTATATGTCTCAGTCAATTAACTTATCCATTCTATTTTAGCCAATCTGGTATATGTTCACGAGAGGTTGTTAGGGGCGTGAATCTTTCATCCCTTCGATTGTCCGAGTGGGGAGTGGTAATTGCATATGATCGATTGTGCCAGTTGCCCCATGGAGTTTCTTCGAATCTACCTTGCTGGGATTTCCCCCTTCCCGAGCTGCTCTTGCACTTTCACCTCCTTCCTTCTCAGATGCCCATGCTCTATGGGAGGCATGGCGGAGATGTCAAGCCTCATCCATGCGGATATACTTGTGTGCTTGTGACATGAGATCTGTAAAGTCATTTGGGGATTTCTTGCTCAAAGAGTCGCTGAAATCCTGACACCTTATGTTTCGGATGAGGGCGTTAATTGCGACATCTAGGTTTAAATTCTGTATATCCATGGCTACATCATTAAACTTCTCCACATAAGCCCGCAGTGGTTCGTCCTTCTCTTGTTGCACCAGGTTCAAGTCTACACCTTATTCGGGCGAATGGCAGCTATAAACTTTACGACAAATATGTTGCTGAATTGCTCAAAATTCTCAATACAATGCGATGGCAGGTTTCGAAACCAGATCTGAGCTGAGTCTCCAAGGTCTGTGGGAATATCTTGCATAAAGTGGAGTCATCTGCTGTGAGCACTAGCATAGTGTGCTGGAACTAGTCTATATGAGCTCGGGGATCGATGTTGTCACTGTAGGTTTTGAGGTGGGGAAGGCAGATGTTGGAAAATGGGACAGCTAATATTTTTTGAGAAAAGAGTGATCGAAAACTGCCTCGATACTGCAGGGTGGTCCGATTTTATTGCCTTTGGATTCGGTCATCCAGGAGGCGGTTAAATTGTTCGGTAGTCAGGGTAATGGTGGAGTTGAAATTTTGGGGTAATGCTGGTGAGTAGGGCTTCCAGGCATGAGATTACGAAACCTGAGGTGGGTTGGTGTTTTGCGGGGGTAAAGGTTGGGGTTGAGTTTGAGCGACGATGGCTAATAGTGTGGCAATGAGGGATTGGGCAGTCTGAGGGGTAATGCTAGGAGTAATGGTTGGGATCGCCATGATTGGGGAGGCAGAGGTAATGCCGTTGAGTTGAGGGAGAAACTATTGTATTTCCGGTGGGGTGGGGTTAGTTGTTTGATTTTCTTGTTGGGAAATGTTTAGGTTAAGGTCTGGAAAAAGTCCATGTTCCATGCTCACCGCACAAAAATGATGACAAGTGGAATACGAAGCAAGTTCCTTGCGATCACCTGCAAAAGAATAAATAAGGACCGGTGAATTTTCGACAATGGAGTTTCCGCTGTTCAAGTTAGGATTTCTGTGTAAAAGAGTAAGAACTGCTGGCAAAAAATTAAGTAACCATTTCATACTTATTTTTTCTCTTTTTATAAAAAAAAGTAGCATCTTTGCAGGAAATAATGGGAGTAATTTTTCGTTATTTTCGGTCACTAACTCATTTTCGGCGATTCTCAAGGAAAACGTGGGTTAGTGATAACTGTCTGCACGTCATGGTAAAACTATTTCCTGAACATGTTCTTAATCGAGCTATGGCCCGATTACAGAGTCCAGATAGCTCGAATATTTGGTTGGTTCACGGGTCCTCATAGAACTATGTGCTCGATTAATACTGGACTATTGAGCCGATCTATGAATTCGATTGTTATCACTCCATAATTACTTAAGTTATTTTCGAGTCGGCAACGCACAATTATCTGATTTATGACATAAAATTACAATATAAATATATGACGACATATTAGATTTCATGTATTAGATAATTAATTCAGTGGATGGATCAAGACGCTTGATAGTCTAGCTTGAAGAAACGAAAACTATACGTTCACATAATTGAGATTAGAATTATAGAAAAAATTGACTGACAATATGAGGAATTAATTCCACTCGCTAACTGGTCAAATCAATGTCTATAAGATTAAGTTGTCAGCTATTTGATGTTGAATGTTTAAATTGTAATGAACATGTAGATAACAGATTGAGAACTCAAACATTGTCTGTTGAACAGCTGGACCAATGTCTTTGTGACTGCACATAAATTACAACACTCCAAAGAAATAGACTTTACAAGCAGTGGCTCTTCCTTTTAATTGCTTTCTGGTGTCTGTTGTTCTTTTAGGTCATAAGTTTCTATCAAACCCTAATTTCTGATTAAGCTCAACCTACTTACTGCAATCAACCTATATATATATATATACACACACACACACACACATTATTGGCACATTGAACCTATATATATATATATATATATATATATATATATATATATATATATATATCTTTTTAATCAATTGCTTAGTCCAATTTTATCAAAATTAAAAGGCAAAAAGGCATTATCTTTCAATTATAACACTTCATCCGTTCCGTATAGATAAGCATATTTTTCTTTTTTGTTTGCGGATTATAGCTCGCTTGCCATTTTAATAAATTGGTTAGCTTGTTAAATCTCTATTTTAAAATGTTTAGTAACTTATTTTTATTAATTATCATCCATTTTTTAATGCCATCATCTCTCAATTAAAATATGAGTAGAGTGGAATAAATGCATGTAAATTTAAATTTCTAACTAAAACAATTAATGTTTCTTACTTTTTGCGAATAAAAGTGAGGAGTAATATATTTTTTTCTTGAATTCTTTAATTTTTCTTAATTAAAATCGGAAGATGTGGACATAATATTTAACCTAAAAGGTGGTTTTTTTTTTGGATTAGTGATGGGTTCCTATCAGATGGAAAGGGCAGTGAGTTAAAGGGACAGGCAGAGTTCAAAAAAGAATAAGAAAAACAGGAGAATTGTGACATCCAACAACAAGGATGAATGGACAGAAAACAATCTAGGGATTATCCAAAAAAAAATTGGTCCTACAAACATACAGATGAACAGAATCTCATGGATGTTGCCAATTCATATGGCCAACCAATGATTTTTATGAGTTAAATGCAGTATAATAATTATAATATCAATTAATGGGGGGCACTAAAAAGAAAAATAATCATAGAAATTAGAGAAAAATTATATTTACAGGTGCATTGCATCCAAAGGTGCAAGTTAGAAGACAGCTTGAATGGGCCATATCATGTTCAAAAGAGGATGGAGCAATATGGGTTCTTAAATTTCTCAAATGAAAATGACTTTAGAATCTTTACTCGTTATGTAGCTTTTAATTAATATCTATATACTACTGATCTCCATTTTTCTTTGACCACTTTTTGGCAAAATTTCAGTTGTTGGTGCATGCACAAGCACAATTCAAACATATACATACCATTGATTTCCTTTGGTTAAATTCCTTCTTGCTGTATTAGAGCGGCAGCAGCAAATGTACCCTACAGTTTTTTTGTCTGGCAATCTGTTTTCCAAAATTTACAAATTCGAACTGATTCAGTTTAAATCGAGTTAATTTACTGGAGGTATAAATTTTGATATTAATTTTTTCCATTAATTTTAATAGAAATACTGTTAGAATTCAGTCAAATACTGATAAAATTGAATAAAATAAAAAAATAAAGAGTAATATGAAGGGAGAAAAAGATAAAAGACGTGGATGTAGCATTACTAAATCCTAGCTAACATTATCTCCAATAGATGATGAGACGAAGTGATTGGATCCCTTCTCTTTTAACAAGAGGCTTTGGGTTTAAATTCTAAAAATTGAGCATTTTAAATATATGGTGTTGGTCAAGATATGGCAGTAATTGTTCAGTGGTGGAAGCTCAATGAGGGGTTGAGCCACAATCGAATGCCATGGGTGCTCATGCGTTGTGCAATATAGAATAATGACAGTTTTTCGTGGCACCAATTAGTTTTGAAAGAAATAGCGAGCGTTTAAAATCTACAGCTGATATCATAATCAAGGTCATAGGTTTAATTTCCAATAAAAGCAATTATCGAGGGGATCATTGTTGGTAAAAAATGTGATGGCAATTGTCACATAATCAAAAGAAATATTTTACCCGTATCTATCTTATGCGAATTTAAATTATTAAACTAGTAAATTTTAGGGAGTACAAGGTTATAAAAAAAAATTATAACTAATAACGTGATTAGTGAAGTAGATTTAGCTAACACGTAACCTTTTCGTCTAATTTTGGAGAAAAATCAAATGAAATGGATCAATTACAACGGCATGTAAGTCTTAGGATTGGAATCTTGAGAAAACAGTAGTTTAGGATCTTAATTAAATTAAAATAATTGTGATGGTGGAATTTTTTATTTTTTATTTTTGTAATTTTCCAATTTTTTTGCTTTGGGATAACTACTAGTACAATCAAGTTAATCAATTTCTTTTCTTTTTCATTGGGCTATCCATAGTACACAAGGTATATAGGAGAGCAAGAGTAATTAATTAAGTATGATTAATTTGCAAAGATTAGTACGAAAATTGAAATGACTGATGCTACGTATGGTCTATATATATGGTAAACCAAAAATGCCACTTTTTCCAGTTTTAGTTTGAATGTATTAAGAATAGAATGATTGATGTGGCAACAAATTAAAGAATCAAATAATTAAGAGTCCATACAACTCAAATCATCCCAAGTTTCAATTGCTAGCTAGAATAGGCTATTTGGGGCCTTCTCTTATATTGTTGCTTTCTTTGATTTGATTGTCAATTATGTCATGTTAATTGCAACTTAAGCTTTTTACACATGCTATTAATTAAATCTATTCATGATAATTAAATAGAATTAAGAGATGTGTATATGCTTAAATGTGTGTGTACGTATGGACCCATCTTCACTTCTCTACTTGTCTTTCTGTCTCTTGTCTCGTCTTATTTTCTACTGTAATATTCTTCAAACCTATCACCTACTCATGCACCCTCTTACTATGCCTTCTAACTATAATCACTTTAATTAATCCCTTTTAACTTCAAAATTGTGTATCAATAGAGCTGACCAGAAATTAATTGGTTTAAACTCAACCAAATCGGAATTGGATAATAAATAAAATTCTTCAAAATATCAATAGAAAAAAACTAACCACACTAGCTAACTGATGAAATATTGTATTTTCTTCTATATAATAAAAAATTATATGAAATACTTCTTAAAAAGACAAAAAAAAAAAAGGTTTAGCATTCACACACCAAAGAAAATCCATGTTATCGGATTAGCGTTTTCATTATGAATATTTCTTTTTAATAAAAGGAAAAAAGAAAGTAAAAGTTCGAACTCAAATACCTAATATATTAAAATCAACATTTACTGCTAAAATGTTCTCCTAAATGGTCTTTTACAAATTTCATTGCAAATAATTAGTCAATAAAAATTAATTACCGAAATTTTATGTTTAAACTTCAAGCCCTAATCAAGAAAGATGAAGAAAAAAAGAAGTTTGACAATGAACCGCTTTATATATAATTTTTTACATTTTTTTAATAAAAACTATTAGATTATTTATTAAGAACTATTTGATTGAGGATGAACAATAGTTTAAACAGTTAAAAATTCAATTATTTCTCTATTTGATAAAATTTTGAATTCTATCCTTTTGGCATCTAAAAATATATATATCAAAAAAACAAACTATCTTATTAAATATATTTTAAAGAATATGTATTTTGTAGCATTAAGGACAGCACAAAAGAATTATCCAATAACTCAAAATGTGAAAACTATGAATACTGTTTCCCTCAATACGTTCTGATAAAAAAAAAATTGAGGAATAATTCCTTATTATTTCGTTTTGAGCAAATTTTCGTTTGATTATATAAATTTTTTGACTTCAGACTCTAATTCGAGTTCCAGATAAGCTATTATTAATAATAAAATTCAAAACCACTTGATAAGTTTAAAAGAAAATAAGGTATGATTTTGGAATTTTATTGGATATATATATATATATATATATATATATATATATATATATATATATATATATATATATATATATATATATATAGCATAGAAGGCCATAACCTAGCGACCCGTATATTGCCCAACGAGGAATTAGTATAAATGGAATTTCTACGTATATGCTCCCATCATATAATTTTTAATTAAGAATATTCTTAAAATTTTTCTATTATAAAAATCGTATTTTTTATAATTTTGCTTTTAAAAAATGCACATATTCTAATAATTATATATGTTACAGCTTTCTCTTATGTACATGCCACAATTTGTTCTCCTGATGCTGGTCTTGAGGTACCTGTGCCTGCGTACAATCACGACAACTACACGCTAAGCAACATAGTTGCTTAGTGGTAGATGTATTTATATAAAATTTCATTCAAATTATTTTATTTATTTCAGTTAACTAATCTATTATTAACTCAATTAAATCTCTATGAACTAATAAATTACAAATTTATCCTCTTTACATCAAATTTCCTTTTTAATTATCTCAAAAATTATTTTTCTTATTTAATTTTTGTAATTTCTCAGTTTAAACGAAAAACTACAAATATACCTCCTAAAATTTGACTTTTATCCCATTTTGACTAATTTTGACCTTTGAGTTGACTACTTCCAAATGTTGCTAATTTGACCTCTATTTTTACTTGTTTGACTTTTCTTGACTTTTATTTTAATTCAATTGCATAAATTGCATTTTAGTCCTTGAAAATTTTTCTTTAGATGAAAAATTATGATTTAATCCCTATAACTTCCCTTAATTACGATTTTTTTCTTTTTAACCAAATTGACTATTTTGATCATTTTAACTATATTTTCCCCATCAATTGATCATTTTACCCTCAGTTAATCGTGCAATTACATTTTTATCCTTGTTAAACATATATATCTCATTTTTTTATCTAAATTCATTTTTATTCATAATTTTAACATTATTAAAGTCGTAATTACTCTCTTTACATAGTTTTATGCAAAATTATCATTTTACCCCTAGTTGTTAGCAGTGAAAAAACTATGAACCGGATAAGTACTGGATGAGCAAATTCAGTATATGGGAGTCATCGTACCACTAGGGTATGATACCACTCCCCAATATATCAGTAAAGTAAGCCGGCTAATAGTATATCTGCATTTTCTCAGTACAATAGCAATGTAATAATAGTACAGTATACAGAACATCATGGGGTAAATACCCCTATGGCTAGTCATACTATCTTAGCGTCCTAGATTACCCACTGAACACTAAGGGCATGATAAATCATTATATTTTTATACTTTACTTTATTTTTACCCTGTTATACATACTAATCACATTAGATTAACATTGCCACAACTTAATTTCCATTCATTCAAGCTTATTAATTGTACATTTCACATGTATACACATAGTATTACAAGAAAATGATCAAAACACATCCTTATGCATACAAACACCATTCGGCCACTTGATGGTCCATACTTACATAATGTTTTATCCTTCCTTTTTATGCCATACACATTTCTACATTCTTTTTAGGCATTATTATGGTGAAATACACTTAATTTACACTAAAAATCTTAAGTTTCTCAAACTTCCATCATTATGTATACTTATACATATTCATATACATTTATTATT
This sequence comes from Excoecaria agallocha, assembly GCA_037975025.1. Lineage (NCBI taxonomy): Eukaryota > Viridiplantae > Streptophyta > Magnoliopsida > Malpighiales > Euphorbiaceae > Excoecaria > Excoecaria agallocha. The sequence goes on along the minus strand of JBBPFJ010000765.1, from coordinate 35,279 downwards.
TTTCACTTTAATCAATTATAATCTCTTCCTCATACCTTGTATTGTTTAATTACAACTAAATATTTCATCTAACATTAATTTACTTTACATTAGGCTAGGGTACATCATTCAGCCACTTAAGGCTCCAACATTTTTATCTTATTTTCTTTACTAATTCAAGTTCATATTAGTTTATTTTATCAATTTATTAGGTTATATTAAATTATTTCATCAATTTACACTATTATGCATAGTTACATAATGTAAAAATTAGGGAAAATTCTCTAAAAATAATGAAATTAACTTAAATTGTATCCACTAACCTCAATTTATCTTTATTTCCACTTATTCTTCCTTTTCTTTTCCCTTTCCTCCTTGGCTTTTCCCTTACCCCTTATTTTCCTCTTTTGTCTGAATTTGAAAGGAAGAGAAACACAAAATTAATTTATGATTTTAAGCAATTTGAAGTCACTACTATATTATCATACTCATTTCCTACATGCTCATACAATTTCTCTCCTTAATTTCCACTAAAACTCATAAAACCAAAAAATTGTACCAATTATTCCCTAATTTCTTAGTCTCCCCCTGATGTAAATCCTTTCCTAGGTTGAAGAGTATGGATTTCTAAGTATATGGATGGAATTAGGGTGTGAGATTAGGAGAGAGAAAGCTTTGGTGAGAGAAAAATGGTGGAGATGCCAACTTTAGGGAGGGTTCGAATTTTGGCTTAGAGAAAGGTGAAGATGCTGTAATTTTTTAGAGACTTCTAGATGTATCTAACCCACATCTAATGACCTACTTATATGCAAAAGGAATGGCCAAGATTCACTCATTTACTATTAAATCTAAAGGCTTTAAATTTGACCACTTGTCAATCATACATCTACTTGGGCTTATCCTACTGATCTAAGCCCACTTGCACATGATCATGGCTTCATTTTAATGACCATTTTGTCCCCTCATGGCCAAATTCTCGAATTTACCCCTCTAATTAACCCCGATCTCAATTTTGCACCTCAAAATATGAAATTTCGTTTCTAATGTTAAATTGCCCTAAAATTTTTCCCTGGGTGTCACTATATACTCAAGAACATATGGTAAAAATTTTAGTTTATTCCAATATTATTTCAGTATACTTCTGGTTTCGACAGCCTGAGCAGTCAGTCCGAAATCTAAAATCTTAAAACTGTCAGAATACTTATTTTTCACTTCTAACAAACCATATAGGTTATTACTAACATAATTATAAAATCAAAATAATTTTCGGAGGTTGGTACACTACTTCAGAGTCCGGTCAAACTTTTGGTTAACCCTTTTTACAGTACCAAGTAAAAACTTTTATCCGATTTAAGTGTCAATCTAAGTTCATTTTGGACTCTAAGTGTACCACTAAATTACATTTAATATCTACTTTCATAAACTACTATTATGATAAATTGCCCATCGAGTCACCTATTCTTAGATTAACCTGGTCCGAGCACGTTTAAACTTTACACTGGATCCCACTTTCCTATCCTATTCAATTTCGATTCCTTTAAAATTTATCCTAGGATAATTATTTGCGTTCTACATTATACCATACATGACATATGCAAATTTAGGGGTGTTACAATTCCACCATCTAATTTTAAAGTGGCCACTATTAAAAATATAAATAAATTTGATTATGTTTAGTAATCAAAATTGTAATAGAAAAATTACATATAAAATTGTATTTTTAACTAAAATAATAATTTTGCTTAATTTTTATGAAATGAAAAATTATTATAATTTTCACAAAAATAGATAGATATAATTTTTTTTATTTTATAAAAATTAAGTAAAATTATTCAACCACCTAATTTTAAAGTGGCAACTATTTAAAATATAAATAAATTTGTATAACAGGGGATGAAGCTTTGTGAGAAGGAAATGTTAGTTTGGAATGTTACAAAAGAGAGAGAGAGAGAGAGAGAATAAGCTTACATCTACTTGGTGACAACGCATTACAGAGCACAGGTGATCAACTGACAGGTTGATATAAGGTGGCACCTCACCAACCTTGGCCTTTTTTTGCTTTTCCTTCATGCGATCCTTGATGGATTGCTTGGTAGCCCTCTTCATAGCTGCAAAACAGACACATAATGAGAAAATATCAGATTTGGAACTTAAAAATAGAAGTACTTACCTCATTTCTTTCTTTGCTTGACTTTATCAAAGTCAGGGTCTAGATGTTCATAGATGTCTATCTTCTCCTAGGCAAACTCCCTCCATTGAGCTAAAGTATTTTCTTCTTCTTGGGTGAGCAGCAAAGCATCATCATTCTTATTCATGAATTGACCCGAATTATTGTGAAAGGGAAAGTCCTTACTACTTTCAACAATGAAGAACCGGCCTTTCCAGTTCTTCAAGCTTTCGAGGTTTGCTAGAAAAGGTATTGTATCTGTCTCGGGCTTGGATGTAGTTATGGTCTTCGGATATAACTCGGATCCTAACCATATGAGTAGCCCTAAATAGTCTAAGGATTAAGTTGATGCCTCGTTCCGATGCCCACAGTTGAAGGGCAAAAAGAGTTAGCCAAGTGTTAGGATGAACCTAGCCGAATTGTGAGGTCGTAGTAATTTAAGAAATTTAGCTCAAATAGGGAAAGGAGAAGGGTCATCCCAGCCTAAAAGTCAATTTCATAGACCAGTATTTTCTTTTTATCTTTAAAATTAGCGTTAGCACGAAGATGCTCTCCTGGAGCCCGGAGAGTGTATTGGTTGGAAATACATAAAGAAGTATGGAAATTAATTAATAAGGTCTTCGGTCTTAATTATGGACTTGATAGATTTCACCCAAGCATTCTTTTTGGGAGCTCAATTTTTAGGGATGGAGGTTTTTTGCTCAATGAGTCACTAAAGTCTTGCCATCTGGTGTTCCGGCTGAGGGCGTTAATAACAACTTCCAAGTTCAAATTTTGGATGTCTATAGTTACCATATTAAACCTGTCTATGTAATTTCACAATGGTTCTCCTCTCTCCTGTACTACCTGATGCAAGTCGGCTGAAACTCTGGTTGCTCGGATTGTTGCCACAAACTTCACCTCAAATATTTTAGTGAACTGTCAAAAATTATGAATTGAATGCTCAGGTTACCGAACTAGACTTGGGCACACTCTACTAAAGTTTGTGAAAAGATCTTGCAGAGGGCAGCATCCTTTATGGTGTGAATCAACATGGAGTGATGAAATTGCTTCTCGTGAGCCAGGGGATCCATGTTTTTGCTATATCTGGGTAGATGGGGTAACTTTATGTTTGGGAATGGGGTTGCAAGTATAGCTCTAGAGACAGAGAGGATTGGAAGTCATCTTGGTATTGCATTACCTTATGGCTCTATTTTTGTTGTATCCTCTCTTCGATGAGCTTGGCCAGCTCTTCTCTCATCAAAGTTATTTGGAATCCCATGTCATTTTGCTGGGTGTAGAGTTTGGGTTTTCAGAATTTGGGACGATGTTTGTCCTCGGAGTTTAAGGAGTTGATTGGTGTGTTGTTTGGGCCGCCATGTGTGAGAGGGTTGCCAGTAGGTCTTGGGCTAACTAGGGGGTAAGGCCTGAAATAGGTATCACAGGTGTTGCAGCTGGGGGGCCAGTTATTGGAAGGTTTGTGGAGGCGCCTTAGGGCTAGGTTCTAGGGGTGAAAAAATTGGTACAAGGGGTGATGGTGTTGTGTTGTTGCAGTTGCTTCCTGGCTAAGCGTTTTCATTGTCAGAATTCATGATTTTAAGGGGATGATGGGTTCTACGCTCATCGCACTAAATGATAATAGCTCAGAATTATCTGCCTGATATCGAATCTTGATTGGTACAATGGATTACTCCGATGGTACCTAAAAATCAAAGATTGCCAATGAAGGTCCAGCGGGGATGCTCCGTGTCACACCCTTCTCGGAACAGTCTTTTTCGAAGCGAAACTTAGCCGAAACTGGTACATTTTTTTTTTCCAAACAAAACGAGACACTTAAAATACTTTTTCATTAATTCTAGAATCAAACAACAGTCTAACAACAAATAAAACAAACGCCAAACATCATACCAAAAACTCATACTATCCATTCATCCATGACAATTAAAAATATGCTCAAAAAACAATTCAAGCTTTTACCTTAATAGTCTAAGTATATACATGCCAAAAGCTTACACCAACTAACACAAAAATCTTCTCTTCCGATCTGGACCTTCAGTGTATTGTGCTCCCGCAATACCTTAAAACCTGCATGCAGTAAACACTACGTACTGAGCATTAAATATGCCCAGTGGTGACTACTAATCCAAGAATTTCCCAAGATAAAGCATAATTTCGTAATTTATGTTTCTACTATTCTTATTTTATTAAACATTTTCTTTTATTTCGGTTAACATCAGACATGTTATTAACTTGTATTTTGGTAATCATTGTTCTTATGTTTCAAAACTTTCACTTATATATTACAATATCTTCTTAGGTGGATCGATATCGAATTTACTTATACTTTTACGATACTCTTTACTATAATCTTTACTTTATCATTACTTTTGTTTTATCTTTGAGCCATAGCGATTTAATTATTATTTCATTTAACAAAGTGCATTGGTACTCGTGTTTTTACTATTACCCAAAATAAACTATTTTTAATGCTTGATTTACTGGTCAATTATTCAATCTGTATTCTAACTATACTTTTTTTTTCTATTTATTCTTTTACTTTGCTTTAACTTTAATCTAATAAATACATTACTGTTAAAAGGCTTATAAGTTTTCTTGCAAAGTGATACAACTATTTTGGAGTACTTTGCAGTCAGAACTTTCTTTCCTTTTTTTATACATTTACCCATATTCAATTATCTGTTCAGGACTTATATCTTTTACTTTTTCTTCATTGAATAATTCTATGCCTTTATATTTTTTTACTTTTCATTTAACTTATCTTTCAGAAAAGCGTTACCTAAGTATTAAGTTTCACTTTTTGTTAATATCATCACTTTTTAACTTTAAGCAGGAAAATTAATATTATTTTTCAGACTTATCACTTTTCACAATAGTAATTGGTACAAGAAATACAAACCAATTAAATTGATCTTTTTCACGTAAAACAAGATATATTTTTAATTTCTTATAAAAGCTTAACTAAACATTGATTTAATATTTTATTCTTATAAAACCTTTCTTTTTCTTTTTTTTATTAATCACATTTTTCGAGTAACTTTACAGATTTATTTCAACTTTGTATTCTTTTCGAAACGAATCATTTTTCATTATAAGTTTTTATATTCAATTCAATTAAACGGTACCAATTTATTCATTTCGATGTACCCCTAGTGCAATATAACAGGATTCTCAAAAAGGATACTCAGGACTGGACCCGAAGGTCCCACTGAACAGATAGAGAAATGATCTCGAAAGATCAAGTCTCACAAAGCAGAAATGGATACATTTTCACTTTTACTGAAGCTACGGAGATCAAAGATCCCACATATAGCTAAGCAAGTCGCCATGACTTGTACCGCGATACAGAAGTGTCCCTATGGTTAGCTAATTATATCCAAAATAAGAATAATAATACATGTCTATCTCTAAGGGAAAACATAATCAATCACATTTGTAAACGTTTTTGAACACTTAAAATCTTTAATAAATGCACTCTTTTGTGCCTTTGACTATTCAATAACTTTTTATCCTTTTATTCACTTTCTCTTTTTCAGTCACTTTTATGAATTATTCTTCGATAATTTATTCAGATACTTAAGCTTTTCAGTCATTTATACATATTATAAATTATGAATTATGACATTATAATTCACAATTTTCTTTTATTTTTTTGAATAATTCTTTGCGAATTATTTTTCAATACTTTTGAGTTTGATCTTTTTACATTTTGTTTTTCTTTTCGTCCAAAACTCTTTAATTATTTGCTAAGCCGACTTTTATTTCGTCAGCAAAATATTTTATATTCTTTCACTCTTTTGATACTTTTTATTGACTAATTTATTTTAATAAATTAGTCACACCTTTATTTTACTACTTTTTACGAAATTAGAAATTCTATTAATATAATTTATTATTTTATGTATCAAAAATGCATAATTTG
>JBBPFJ010000765.1:0-29014 GCA_037975025.1 Excoecaria agallocha | reverse complement strand
AACTTTGTATTTTTCTCAATTAAGTCATTTTTCTTCAATTTTAACCTTGAAAACACCAAAATTTATAATTAACTCAAAAAATATAAAATTAACCAATTAAACTAAAATTTAACCAAACTAACATAAAATTAACTCAATTAAATACCTAAAAACATATTAAAAATATAATTAAATTCATAATTATCAGGCCGCTACGAACTTTACTTTAAACATCTCATTGAGTTGAAAATTATGTATCGAATGCTCTAGTAGATTATCGAACCATACCTGGGCACACTTTGCTAAGGTTTGTGGGAAGATTTTGCAAAAGGCGGCGACTTTTGTGGTATGAATTAGCATGGAGTGGTGGAACTATTTCACATATGCTCGGGGATTTGTGCTTACATTTTATCTGGGTAGGTTAGGTAATTTTATGTTTGGAAATGTGGTTGCAAGTATGGCTCTAGAGAGAGGGATCGAAAATCATCCTGGTATTGCATTGTTCTGTGATTGTAACGCCCCAAAACCTGAGGGGTATTATTTTTGGATCTTTGGATTAATAATTTGAATTAAGATACATTTTGGTGACAAATAAGAGATTAACATAAATCAATCTATAATAATAATAATAATAATAATAATAATAATAATAATAATAATAATAATAATAATAATAATAATAATAATAATAATAATAATAATAATAATAATAAAATTGAAACATTCCTTTTTTAGAGCTCTTAGAACTCTCTAGACAAAATATGGTAAAATATCATGGTCATAGAATTGAAAAGCAAGGAGAAATAAGAATTAAAAAAAAAGAAAGAAAGGAAAAAAAAGAGAAGGAAAGGAGGAGAGAACGTTGGGGGAGCAGGGAAGCGAGTTGTCCGACGTCGCCTCTGTCGCCGGTGACCTCTTGCAGTCGCTTGTTTCCATCGTAATTACTGCCCCGGCCCTAATTGGTCACAATTTCTTGTAAATCGCAACCTTTTCTTTTTTCTCTATCCAATTTTTACTTTTATTTTTTCGATCAACATCGGTATCAGGAGGTGATGGGAATGGTACGAAAAGACTTTTGAAGGCAAGGTGCATATTCGTTGTTCTCTATCCATCCTTGCTCATCGACAACATGCAGATCGGAGAAAGGAGAAGCCGACGATTTTGGAGTAGATCCTGATCGAAAGGGGGTGCAGCGGAGCACGTGAGTATTGTCGTTGGACTACTGTCGACGTTGGCTGCCTCCAGCTGTCCTTGGTTTCACATCGATGAGGCTTTGGCGAGCATAGTGACGGTCAAAATTGGTGAAAATGTAGAATTTCGACACTAAAAGGTATGTGACTACCAAAATTACTTTCCTAAATTTCTTTGAATTAAATTCTAAATATTTGTGAAGAATTATTTTATTTTCTTAGAATTTAATATCTGATCTTGTGTGTTTATAAAATTACCTTGTTTCTTATGATCTTAATTTGGCTAATTTTTAGTTGCACTATTTGTTTTAGCCATGGCTTACAGTTTCACTTTATATGAAATTGGACTCTCTGTTTGGCTTTCCCCGTGTCAACTTTTCTCATATTGAGTGATGAACCTACTTTAATAATTTAATGGGATAGTTGGAAAATCAATTCGACAAAGTGAAAATAAATTTTTATTTCTCCAATTATTATGGCTATATGTGTTAAGATTTGTGAGTTGATAAATAATTAGTATGTTAGTAAGCAGGTTAAACATGTTAAATTCAACGTTAGATGAACTAGTTTGCATAATTAATTGGTTAATTAAGTTTACAGAATCTTACTTTGTTAATTTAAATGCATTACCAAGGTTGAATATCCTGTTTTTAAGTTAGAAAAGACAAGTGCATATCTATTCATTTTACATTGGTATAATTAGAACTAAATGCTACGAAAATTAATTTATTGTTTAGAATTTTACATATAATAGGTAGTAGTTAAGAAAAATGGAATATATGAATAAACCAAACCTTTGGAACTTGCGATGTAGGTTTAATTAGGAAGATAAGTGAGCAATTTATGATTTAAAATTGGTGTAACTAGTTCAGCCAAGTATAACCTTGAAGCTAATATCATGATGGTAACTTGTATAAGTGAATTACTAGCTAAAATGCTAGGCTTGACTTTTTGGTTAGAAACGTAACGTAGGGGTATCAATTTAATCGATTGTTGCTTGTTTATTATGAAAGTAACAAACAAAATATTAAATTCAGGAACTTACATGAGGATGTTTATCTACATAGTTACAATTATATATATATATATATATATATATATATATATATATATATATATATATATATATATATATATATATATATATATATATATATATATATATATATATATATATATAACTGATGTTAAAATGACCTTGAATGTGACCACATGTGTACAATGTATAGTTGAATTTAATGATAAATGGTAATGATGTGAAATCAAAAAGATGAAAAGGAAGGCACTATAATGTCACAAATAGAGTAGTATATAATAAGAGGAAAATTGATATTTAATTTGCATGTGTTCATGTTCATGTAAATCTACATTTGCTTAAATTTTTAGACATTATGTTAATGGGAATTATTGAGATGTAAATTAGAATTTCATGACATTGGTGCTGGAACTAGTTAGTTGGGTACTAAATAAAGTTGTACATGTGATAAACTTTAATTTTAGAATTATGATTTGAATTTATTTTAATTAGCATAATCTGGATAAATTCTGAAGGTTATGCTTTTCAAGCTAATTTGTTGAAAGGCTCGATTAATATGCCTGGGTAAATTTAAAAATTTTGTCTCAATAATATTAAGTTGTAGGAGAGTGAATATGTTCATGTTAGCATTGATATTTGCCTAAATGTACGGTAAGTATGAATTATTCATATAATTGTTTAAATAAGATAGAACTTCGTTATGTCAATCATTATAATGATTTTAAGGGAATAAATAATGATGCTAGCTAGCAATAATAGAAAATGTGTCTATGAAATGCTTGTTTGGATTCTCAAAGAATGAGATAAATTAGAAAGATCCCTGAAGAGAAGAGAACAATGAAGGGAAAAATAATAATCTCATGTTTGCTTAAAAAGGGAATTCAAAATTAGAGCTCATTTAATTACATCTGAATAATATGAAAAGAATATATATACATGATATTGTTTATTTTATTAAATGATGATGTTGTAATTGCCCTTGGTAAAATTAGATAGGAATTGGAAAAATATGATAAGGTTGGCATGCCAATTAGGAACGTTTAGCAGTACTGTGCCTTGATGGGGTTACCATATTGAATAGCTCCGAGAGCTCTTCTGGTGGGTACTGTTAGATTGAGTCATAGACTGAATGGCTCTGAGAGCTCTGTCCATATATGTATGTATATAAATATATTAAATGATGGGTTAAATAGAATTAGTCTGAGTCGTGGGCTATGTGATTTCAAGAACTCAGTCCACACTTGTGTATGGATAAATGTATGTATATATTATAAGTATGTATGTATATTCTTGTGTGTATATATATAGTAATGATTAAATATTGTTGTATGTCAATAATGAGAAGTTGAGGTTAATGGATTGTATAGTTTTGATGAACTCGATCCTGCATTTAATTCCCATTTATAGATCGTACGGTTTCTATGAACTCGATCCTGTGTGTAATTTCTATTTATCCTGCTCGTTATACAATTCCACTGGATTTTACTAGGGCAAATATTAGAAAGGAATAAGTAGGTAAAACTCTTATAAAATATTTAGTTAATAAGAGTAAATAAGCATCTGTACTGAGATTAATTGTGAATTACGTAATTTGGCTTAATTTAGAACAATTAAGAATATACATACGTATACATGAGTATGTAGTTGTACGTAATCATGGGTGAATGGTTGAGAATTGATGTTTATGCATAATTAGTTGTATTTAGTGAACAATTTATGTGAAATGAAGTACTAACCATTTAATTTCAGGTAATTGAATAGCAATTAGGTACATTTTTAAGAAATTATTTTTATAAATTATATGTGAAGGTTAATATTGATTTTTTACACTTATATGCATTTTAAATTTGGAATTTACAACTTATATATATAGATGTACCTTACAATTTTGTATGTGATTATTTGAGGTTTTATAAATGTATTTTTGAAACTATTCAATTGTTGAGGTAAATTATTTAGTAGTCACCACTAAGCATTGGCTTAGTGCGTGGTTTCTTTTTCGCACATAGGTTGAGGAACAAGAGGATTAATCTTTATGCAGAAAAGGTTGAAATTGGCTATTGCTGGTTATGTCAAGGAGTTGAATCGGAACGTGGAGATTAAATTTAATTGTATTATTGTTATTGTTTTATTTTGGCATGTACACGATTAAAGTTTAGGTTGTAATAATTATTGATATTTCATTGGTTTTGAGAAAGAAATTAGTAGCTGTATTGTTATATAATTAAATTTTTCAGATAAAGTCAAGGATAAATATCTTTGTAGATTAAGTCTGATAGATGGAAATTAGTTTGATTGGGTATTAAGGAGGACGAAAAAACTTGTGTTGGAGTTTGATTGAAGTTGCGAAGATGGTTGTATGATTTTAAAAGTATTTCTATATTATTTTTCACAGGGGGTTGCCAATATTTAGAGGTAGTTCTGCAAAAATTTTTGAAAAATAACCAATGATTGTTAAGATAATAAGATTTTAGATAGTAAATTTTATAATTAGCCCTTTTAAAGGCATCCAAATCTGAGTGTGACACCCCAGTATTCGGATCTTTTAACGAACCGGGTATAAGATGTTACAATGATTGTGTCTTTGCTGCATCTTCTGCTTGACTAGCTTGTCCAGCTCTTCTCTTGTCAGGGCTATATAAGCTCCCCTGTCACTCTATTGGGGTATGGGGTTCGGGATAGTATTTGTCTTGGGGGTTTAGGATGTCGATTAAGGTATTGTTTTGGCCGCCAGGTGCGATAGGGTAGCTTGAAGGGCTTGGGCTATTTGAGGAGTGAGGTTGGGGAGGGGTACCCTTGATGTTATGGCTGGGAGGCTGGCCACATGAAGGTTTGTAAAGGCTCCTTGGAAGGTGGGTTATAGGGACGTAAAGATTGGTATGAGGGGTGGTGATGTTGTGTTACTGCAGTCATTTCTCGCTTGAGTGTTTTCGTCATCGGAGTTCATGGTTTTACGGGGAATGAGGGAGTTCACGCTTAACGCACCAAATGATAATAGCTCGGAATTACCTAGCTGATACAGGATGTTGACTGAAATGAAAGACTACTTTAAGGGTACTTGTAAAACGAAGAGAATACCAGCGAAAGTTCGGCAGAGGACTCCGACGGTCAAGTCAGACAATGTATAATGAATTTTTAGTGAAATTTTACTAAAAGAGAGAGATACTTGTTGGACATTCCTATTTATAGAATTGAGTCTCCTACTTTAATTGGGAATACTTTCTGCTGTGGGAGTCCTTATTGAGAAAAAATGTTGCCTATATAGGAAGCCCAACCAAAATAAGAAAGAAACGAAATCCCTGTCCTACCAGGATTCCTTCAAGAGCGTCAAGCACTACAAAAAAACTATGAATTCGCGATCGCAAATCTATCGCTAATTGGGGATTTTTTGTCACAAAAAATAACCCCGTCGCTAAATTATTCGCGACGAAATAGTAAACAGTCGCTAATTTCGCGACGGATATCAGTCGTGAAAAGGAGTTTTTCGTCGCTAAATTATTTTTGAAATTAGTCGCCGTGAAGTTAATTATAATTTTTAGCGACAAATAAAGTTGTCGCAAAACCGTCGCTAATAAATTTTGTACTAATAGCGACAGTTCGCTAATAAATCCCATCTCTAAAATTTGGCGACGAAAAATTTAGTCGCAAATTTATCGCTAAATATTTTTAAATTTCTAATTTATTATATATTAGTGACAGTTTTTTTGTCGCGAAACGATATAATTATTTTTTTCTTGTAATTAATTTTCATTCTGTATAATCAACAAATTATTTTATTATACACAGAAAATTTTTGCTTGAATTCCATCCAAAAGTCTTTGACAACCTTAAATTTTTGTCTTCCACACATTTCCAATCCACAATTAAGTTCATATAGCTCAACTGATGAACAAGTACTAATTTTCCTGATACATGTAAATAATCCTATGGCTTACATATGATTAAAAATAAACCAAATCAAATCATAACACATGAAAATATGTTATACAAAAATATGATGGATGTATACATTTGAAAGCAAAGCATATCGCCTAGAAGTAAAGACTTTTTCTAAAATATCTAAAAGTCAAAGTTCAAAAACCAAGTGTCTATTTAACTCCAATGAGAGACATCAAAAGCCTAAGCTTGGCATTGATTTCCACCAGATTAGAGGGATCCTTTAAAGAAGCAGGTGGCTCAACTCCAGCATACATGTACAGTGCCTTGAGCTCCTCCATGCATGTTGCGTGCCTTGAAGCTATGCATATCCCACTATCATCCGCATTGCATCTATTTGTTTTCATATCTTCTCCTCACTATACAGATACTGCAGCAAAGTGAGATAAGGAGTATGATACTTAACACATACATCTAAATTCTCGTACACATATTGTAAGGTCCCAATTGTGACCCTAATTGGAATAAGTTTAATTTGAAGGTATTTTGGCTATTTAATGATTAATTAGTTAGTAAAAGTGATAATTAGGGCCTAAAGGAAATAAGTATAGTTTTTCTTAAATTATATTCATATGATATTTGATGATTTGGGAAATAATAAATTAAGGTTTAAGGATAATTGGTTAATTGATATTTAAGTAAGTGTGTAGTTAGAAAATTATTACACTTTTAAGGACTTAAAAATAATAAATGATGAAGGTAGGGAAAGGAAGTAATTGAAGAGGAATAAGATTTTGTGGGTCAATTGCAAATAAAGAGAGAGAGAGATTGGTCAATTATAAAATGAAAACAAATGAAGGATTATTATGAAATTTGCCTTTGATGAGGTCACTATCCACTCTTTCTCTAAAAGGTCATGTGAGGATGAGTGTGTGAAGAAGAGACCTTGGGTATAAATGGGTTTTGAGGACCTTTTAAAACAACAGAAATCTTTGTTCATCTCTCTCAAACTTCTTACTCTCTTCTCACTCCAAGAAATCGAATCCTACCTTTTGCATGTGCATCTGTAATTGAGAGTTTTCAAAGGCTAAGATTTGTAAAGGGAAGGAAGGAATCAAAAGAAACAGAATTGAAACAAGAGGTTGTGGAAGGAGTTGGGACTTCAATATCAGGTTCGGGAACTTCTTTGACTTTTCATGTAAGAGAATTAATTATATATTGCATGCGTGAGGCATGATGAATTATAAAGGATTTATGGTTTAATAAAGTAACTTTAGGAAGGATTCTTGCTAGTGTTTGCTTTAGTTGGAAGTAATCCAAGGAGTTAATTCTTGTAACAGAGCATAAGGAGTAATGCATGTAAGTTTATATAGATAAGAATTATTATGAGTTGAGTCTTGAGTTAATTGGAAGAATTAAAGGTGTTTGAGGCTGCTATTAGAATTTATTTAAGTGTATTAGAGAAGGTGGGAGCTGCAGAATTCAACCTCTGCATGTAAAATTCATAGAGTGAATTTTTCATAATTGGTTTAATAATTCTTTAAGATATTATAAGGGATGTTCGTTAATGTTTTAAAGTGGCATTTAATGGACAAGCAATTAGGTATTTAACAATTTTGTTAGTGGAAACTAGTGAATAATGAATTGGCATTTTAACATATGGGCATTTGGATTTTTTTTTTTTTTTTTTGAACAATTGCCGTGACAGACTTGGGCAGTAGAACAACACTCAGCCGAGTGTTATTAAGCACTTAACCGAGTGGACTATCTTGGTTTTGCTTTGTCCAACCTCCTCTATTGCACTTTAAATCCAAACTTAATATAATAGTATCCTCCTGATTTTGAAATAGTTCCAAAATACCATAATCAATTTAATATTCTTAATTACACAAGTTTGATGCATAATGATATAAAATTCTAAAGATTTACAGTGGAAGAGACAATAAAGATATTGTTTTAGATAAATTATCGAAGTAAGAAGTCTTTTCTAATTTTGTATTTAGGAATTGTCCTGAATGGCTGTTGTTTACAATTTTTACTTAATTCCTAACTAATGAGTTATATAACATTTTCTATATGATAGTTTAACTTCAAAATAATCCAATAATATAAGAGTTTTTGGATATGGCAAGGTTTAAATTAAATTATTAAATTAAGATAGTGTTCAATTGCCTAAGTTCCACTTCTTTATTTTACTATTATGATAAATTATCTTGCTTCCAAGTTGGCATTTCTGACATTCACTTAAAATATAGTTTTGTTTTTCCAAGTGTTAAACTCTCACTTGAGCTTTGTTTTAATGGGTGAAAGTGGTCTCTTTGTTCTTATAGTAGAGATAGTTGGACATTTGAAAACTAAACACATAACATAAAATTCTTTAAGTTTAATTAGCTATATAGAACATGATGACGATTATGCTCAAATTAAGTTGCTAGGTTTTGGAAGAGCCATTAATGGTATTTAAATATGGCTGTAATGATCTAATAGACTATAAATAAAAAACGAATTACGAAGTTAAGAAAGATAAATAAAGAAGTTAAAATTTAAGCAAGCTGTTTATTAGTGTATCAGCAAGCTGTCAATAACAAATGCATTACCGTGTATCTACTTCATAAAAAGGAAAAAATAATGGCAATTGTTATGAAAGTGAATAATTGATACAAGGTAAATGTACTTGATAATTGTAATAATATAAGTAAAACAAGTATTAATATTATCATGTCATCATATAAATATGAATATTTATAATATCAATGTAATTAGTAAAATGGAAGGGCTTTACAGTTTTGAAATAAGACGAGTACCTTCTGTAGGATACAGGGACCACCACCACCAACATAAAAAGTGGCATGAGCATTAATCCAACCTCCATAATATCCATAAGCAGAAGAGACAATTGACAAACCCAAATGGAACAAACCCCAAATGACCCATTTTCCTGCAAAAATAAACCATATTTAGCATTTTTATGCTGCTAAATTAAACACACACTCATTTATATAGGAAGCAGTGCAGCCGAATACAAATCCAACCAGCAACAAAACCAATAACTAAACAAAACCCAACAGATTCAAATCGCTAAACAGAGGGATTACAATGGCTCAATTATAAAAAAATATTTTATATTTACATTATAAAAGAAGTTAAAATTGATTGGAAAGATTGCCATGTGTGATCTTATGTTTAATCAGACATCCTCAGTCTGACATATATATATGTATATTATTTAGTGACATATATATATGTATATTATTTAGTCCATTTCAGAGATAATAGAATAGAACTGAAAAATATTTATAATTTAAGGAAATCATGAGAAAGTCAAATAATTGATTTAATAATAGCATACTTTTGTGATGGATAATGCCGTGAATTGTCAATCAATCAATTATATTTTCATCTCATTAGACAACAAATTACATATATATAATGCCGTGAATTGTCAATAAAAAATAATTTTAAATAATTTTAAGAAAAAAATCAATAAAAATATATAGAAATAAGTGGCTCTATTTAAATACTTTAAAAAACTCACTGTGCTTTATTATCAAATTCGGAAGAAGACCACACATTCCACATTTCCCTGCATTTATTAAAATATGACTCATCTCTTTTCTCATACAACACACAGAGAGATTAGTCTTTTCTCTTTTATACATATAACATGTGCATGCATGTGCAATTTATAACATATCAATACAACCATTTTATTTTATCTAATTAATAACTGATAAAGCTCAGAATGTCTTTATCTTGTAAGAAGAAGAGCTGACACTCGAAAGGCCAATCGGATGGGTGAACCTGCAAAAGGGGATGCCCGATCGGACCCAGGCGTTAGCACTCCGAAGCTTAAGTCAGTAACTTCAGAAAGTATTCAGAAGGAGAGAGAAAGTCTTAGGAGTTCAATACCTGAAGCCATTGTGCTTTAGGTTATTTATGGGAGTTATTCGGAGGGGTACTTGAGTACCTTGGGGGGTAATAACCGGCAATCAGAGTGGATGAACGGCGATGTGATAGGAAGTAAATGTAAAGAATGGGCGCTGGCATGTGTCAGTGGGCTGATAGGATGGGGTGTCCCATCGGTCAGATCAGATACCACGCTTCCCTGTGTTATCTTCCAGCTCACGCTTTGCCTTTTGCTAGTGGACTTGGGCCATCCCAGATGTTATTGGGCTCTATTAATTGGGCCCATAAGAATGTATTTTCCACAGTTATCACTTGTCCCCCGATCCTTTACTCCGCTCAATGCCAATCCCACACAAGTGCTGATGTAGATCAGGGAGAACCACCAAAAAGTGAACTGGCCCAGAAGGATGGATGAGAAGACCATAAGGACCCGAAACCACAACAAATACTATAAGTTCCACAGGGACGTTGGTCATACGACCGACGAATGTCATCAGTTCATAGAGAAAATCAAACGGCTTGTGCAAAAGAGGTCTCTCAAGAGGTTTGTAGGTTCGACTCGAGAGGCAAGTCCCTGCAAGCAATTGGACCATAGAAAGGATGATTCCGATAACGATGATGAAGACGATGAGTGGAGAAAGCCAAAAAATGCAGACCCACGCCGACCTTATGTCGGTGTTATAAATATGATCACCGATGGGTCGTCCTACGGAAAGGATATCTCCAGAAAAAGAAAGGGTAAGGGCGTTTATATCTCTCAAACATCCGAACGACCGGCCCTAGTCACCATATCCTGTGAGGATGCCCGGGATGTAATGTTCCCTCACGAAGACGCCCTTGTTGTCAGGGCACGGATTAATAATTTCGATGTAAAAAGGATATTGTGGATAATGGGAGTGCGGTCAACGTACTTACATTGCAAGCTTATAGAGTAATGGGGCTACCGATCGAGAAGCTCAAACCAAATGCCACGCCATTGATCGGACTGGGTAATGCCACAATACCAATAGTGGGGTCAGTTGACCTGTTCGTTGAGCTCAGCCAGGAAGCCCTCGCCCATGCCTGTAAGGTAACATTTATGGTTATCGATATGGTTTTTGCTTATAACGCTATTTTTGGCAGGCCTCTATTATTTCAAACTGTGACGGTCACCAGCATCCGTTACATGGTGATGAAAATTCCGACCAGGGGAGGCGTCGCCATCCTGAGAGGTGACTAGAAGGCGTCAAGGGAAGCTTATATTGCCATTATCAAGTGCCATAAAGAAGCCATGTTGGTAGAACCGGGTCTTGAGTGATTTGAACAGGCGAAAGAGCCAAGAATGGATCCGACGGGAGAAGTCAAGACCAGGATGCTCGCAAAAGGCAAGGCTGTCCAAATTGGCACCAGCATGAGCACGGAGGTCGAAGAGGCTGTCATGCAAGTATTAATGATTAACCAGGCATCCTTTGCTTGGAAGCCGAAAGACATTACAGGGATCGACCCCAATGTGATCACCCACAAACTTAATGTGGATCCAGCTTGTATGCCAGTCAGGCAGAAATTGCGAAGGCATGCTCCTGATCGTAGGAGATCTATCTTCGAGGAGGTAGACAGGTTGCTAAAAGCGAAAACAATCCGAGAGATTGACTACCCTGAATGGCTAGCCAATGTTGTTCTGGTAAAAAAGAAGTCGGAAAAGATGCAAATGTGTGTCGACTTCATGGACCTTAACAAAGCATGCCCAAAGGACAGTTACCCCCTGCCCAGCATAGACCAGTTGGTGGACGCCACTGCAGGTCACGCCATCTATTCCCTCCTTGACGCATATGTTGGGTATCATCAAATTATGATGTGGCTGCTAGACCAGGAAAAGACCAACTTTATCATGGATGATGGCACCTTTTGTTACAAGGCCATGCCATTTGGATTAAAAAATGCAGGCGCTACATATCAGCGCTTAATGAATAAAATTTTCAAAGATCAAATCGGGCAACATGTGGAGGTTTACGTGGACAATATGATCATCAAAAGTAAAAACCCTGAAGAGCATCCTGTCGATTTGGCAAAAATTTTCAACACACAAATCAGCAAAAATAGGCATCATTTTCCACATTTCAATACTAACGGTCACGTTCTGTGCTCGTGCCAGTATTGGAGCCTGCAGGTTCAGACAGCATCCCTAGAAGGTAATCGGAGCCATAAGGCCCACCGTTTCTCTCCACGACTTCCAGCAATTTTTTAATGTCGGCTTCATACATCGATCGACCGACAGCATGGTCGTTCAGAATGGTAGCCTCCTCCGATCGGACTAATGGTACTCCGAAGCCACCAGCCATCCCCACTAAAAGGTATCTCTCCCTAAAGTGTTTCATGGAAGACGGGATATCAAAAAGCTTTCGATGTCGTCGGCTGGTAAAGCAATATTCTGACGCCTCGGTCTGATCGAAAATATAAAAAAAGTGTGTAAAAAGATCCAAAGTGGGGGCTATCATTTTGAAGCAAGACACCATCCTCCATTCGTTCGGAGTTAATTGGTTAGGGGCGATCCCATAACCCCTAAGCAATGTCGATTCAAATGCGCCGAAGGGAAGCCTCAGGCCTGTATCCAAGCTCCATAAAGGGCAAATAAACCATTCGTTCCTTTTATGGCCAAAGGGTCCTTTCGAAATGGCCATGGAAGCAGGGCAGGCCATCACTGACACTTCATCCGGAAGGTGGTACCGAGAAGGAATCTCCGCCACCTCCGCTTCTGTCAATCGCGAGGGCTGCGTAAGCGGCTCGCGGTTCCTGTAGTCCTCCAAGAAACTTCTATCTATTTGTGGACTGCTGCTTGAAGCCATTTTTCGGTGAAGGAGGAGAAGTAAAAGGTGTATATGCGACGAACGAAAAATGAAATCGAAGGTAGGGATTACTTACTTACTTGGGTAACCTCGCAGACACTATGAAATTCTCCGAAATTTGAAGTACCAGGTGCACAACGAGATTTTGGCAGAACTTCATTAAGGATCATTGAAAAGTGAAGAAAATCTGCTTCAAACTCGCCCCTTTTATAGGTAAAATGCTTATAGAATACTCCAAAACCTCTCCGTTGGATAAGTACCACGTGTTCTCGACCCATCACTACGGTTGTAAGAAATAAAGCATCATTCTAGAGACACGCGTAGCATTAAATACAAGATAACCGTTCAAAATAAACGGACGCATCGATCGGACTTCTCCAAAAATTTTAAAAATCTCGCCAAAGTAATGGAATGTCTCGCCCGATCGAACCCGTTGGAGGGGGGACAAGTGATAACTGTGGAAAATACATTCTTATGGGCCCAATTAACAGAGCCCAATAACATCTGGGATGACCCAAGTCCACTAGCAAAACACCATCCTCCATCCGTTCTGAGTTAATTAGTTAGGGGCGATCCCATAACCCCTATGCAATGCCGATTCAAATGTGCCGAAGGAAAGCCTCAAGCCTGTATCCAAGCTCCATAAAGGGCAAATAAACCATTCGTTCCTTTCATAGGCAAAGGATCCTTCCAAAATGGCCATGAAAGCAAGGCAGGCCATCACTGACACTTCAGCCGGAAGGTGGTACCGAGAAGGAATCTCCGCCACCTCCGTTTCTATCAATCGCGAGGGCTGAGCAAGTGGCTCGCGATTCCTGTAGTCCTTCAAGAAACTTCTATCTATTTGTGGACTACTGCTTGAAGCCATTTGTTGGCAAGGGAGGAGAAGTAAAAGGTGTATATGTGACGAACGAAAAATGAAATCGAAGGTAGGGATTACTTACTTACTTGGGTAACCTCGCAGACACTATGAAATTCTCCGAAATTTGAAGTACCAGGTGCACAACGAGATTTTGGCAGAACTTTGTTAAGGATCACTGAAAAGTAAAGAAAATCTGCTTCAAACTCGCCCCTTTTATAGGTAAAATGCTTCCAGAATACTCCAAAATCTCTCTGTCAGATAAGCACCACGTGTTCTCGACCCATTACTATGGTTGTAAGAAATGAAGCGTCGTTCTAGAGACACGCGTAGCATTAAATACAAGATAGCCGTTCGAAATGAACGGACGCATCGTCCGGACTTCTCCAAAAATTTCAAAAATCTCACCAAAGTAATGGAATAATGTCTCACCCGATCGGACTCGTTGGAGGGGGGACAAATGATAACTGTGGAAAATACATTCTTATGGGCCCAATTAACAGAGCCCAATAACATCTGGGATGGCCCAAGTCCACTAGCAAAAGGCAAAGCGTGAGCTGGAAGATAACATCGAGAAGCATGGTATCTGATCAGACCGATGGGACACCCCATCCTATCAGCCCACTGACACATGCTAGCGCCTATTATTTACATCTAAATCCTGTCACATCGCCGCTCATCCACTCTGATTGCTGGTTATCACCCCCAAGGTACTCAAGTACCCCTCCGAATAACTCCTATAAATAGCCTAAAGCATAATGGCTCCAGGTATTGAACTCCTAAGACTTTCTCTCTCCCAGGCTCCTCGAAGTGAAGGCTCGCTCGGGACTTTTTATGAACCGTTCAGGAATTACAGCTCGGTTAAACGTTCGTCCGTCTGGGTGCTGTAGCCTATCTAAGACATTGCCTCTGCGTCGACTGGATCTCAGGGCATCATCCAACTGAATGTGCTGCCTAGCTTTTTCCATTAAGTCAGAAAAGCTGGTTGGCGGCCTTGTTGTAATTGACTCAAACAATGGCCTATCAGCAGTACCATTGGCTAGGGCGGTGGATGCCATTTCCACACTTAAATTCCTCACCTCCGACATTGTGGCTTGAAATCTATCGATGTAGTCTCGGAGACTTTTATCGGTCCTCTGATGGAGGTTGCACAGGTCACTCACAGATTTTGGCGCCCTCGACTGCACGATTAATCGGGTAATGAACAACTCCTTTAGTTGTTGAAAAGAAGTGATCGACCCCTGCAGGAGCTCATGGAACCATGTGAGAGCGTCTTCCTAGTGTGGTAGGGAATATCCTGCAGGTGATCCTTTCATCGTAGGTGTATACCTGCACTTTTGTTAGATATTCTGTAAGATGTGTAGAGGGTCGATCTTACCTGCATACCTGTCCATTACCATGTCTTGCCACCTGGGAGGTAGCTCTAACTCCATAATTTCCCTGCAAAATGGTGAAGCTGTGTTGTCGCAGGTGTGATCCTCGAACATTCCTTTCTTGGAGCTTGTCAAACCGAACTGTCTGAGCTTCTGCTTGAACCACTTGTCCTCTTTGCTCATGGAAGTTGAAGCAAATTCATCCCTTCGTCCCCTCATGCGGCTACGATTCGGGGTACACATGAAAGATAAATCATCCCCTATAGACGAAGTAGATGATTTACTAGAGATGTACGAAGAATCCCTGCTTGAGGACCCTGTTCCTTTCCCTTTGTCATATCTTCCCGGGGTTCTAGCCGTCATCCTCCTACCATCATGAGCTCTTGGTTCATTGATGGAAATCCTCCTGTTTCTCTTTTTTTCGAAGTCTTCGGTCAAAAAATCCATTTCGTGACTTCTTTCATGAGTTCTGGGCATTTTTCCCTTCTTCAAAGTTTGAACGATGCTTTTGATGAAGTCACTGAGGATGGCGCGTATGTCCCTAATAGTGATAGGGATATCTTTTGGCTGCTGTAAGGCTGCATCGTTAAATTCTGGGAGAAAATCGCCCCTAATAGGGGACCTAGGAGACCCTTCTCTTCTTTCTGAGGGCCTAGATCTGCCCTGACTATGATGATTATACTCTCCCGATGTTTCATGCTCATTGGATCTTGAACCTGCCATGTACTCTCAACGAAATCACCAAATGATAAAGCTCAAAATGTCTTTATCTTGTAAGGAGAAGAGCTGGCACTCGAAAGGCCGATCAGACGGGTGAACCTGCAAAAGGGGGTGCCCGGTCGGACCCAGGCGTTAGGACTCCGAAGCTTAAGTCAGTAACTTCAGAGAGTATTCAGAAGGAGAGAGAAAGTCTTAGGAGTTCCATACCTGGAGCCATTGTGCTTTAGGCTATTTATAGGAGTTATTCGGAGGGGTACTTAAGTACCTTGGAGGGTGATAACCGACAATTAGAGTGGATGAGCAGCGATGTGACAGGAAGTAGATGTAAAGAATAGGCGCTGGCATGTGTCAGTGGGTTGATAGAATGGGGTGTCCCATCATTCTGATCAGATACCATGCTTCCCTGTGTTATCTTTCAGCTCATGCTTTGCCTTTTCTAGTGGATTTGGGCCGTCTCAGATGTTATTGGGCTCTGTTAATTGGGCCCATAAGAATGTATTTTTCACAGTTATCACTAACTAAGTACCATTATCATACATACACATACTAATTAATTAATTAACTAACTAATACTACAATATTTCCATAAATTAATTAATCATTTACCTAGATCCAGCCACATAGCTTTAAACCGGTTCAAGCTGTTGGTCCTTAGGTCGACCACAATTCCTCATGCCATCACTTGATAAAAACCCCAATCCTTTCTCCAATATAACGCTTTTGCAATCTTTAATATCACAGGATGTATCAACTAAAATAACTGCAAGTATAACACTGAAATGAAAACTTTACATACATGAGAAACAGAGGCTCTTATGACTAAATCAGCGCATAGCTTCAACCGCTTCAAGCTGTTAGATCCAGATAGAACTTCTGCTTGAAGAAGGTCATCAGCACAAAGATGTGTAAATCCAAAGTGCACAACTACCAGAAAGGGCATGATAATGGGAGCACACCCCACAAGACCACAACAAAAATTAGGCCATTATTGAACAAAACAATTTGTGATTTTGTTCACCAATCAATTTTACAAAGCAAAATTGCAATGACACTTGTTGAAATAAGAAGCAAAAGGCAAATTGAAATAAATAAAAGGGAAGTGTGATCCTATGACTAAATCTTGTGTGGGTTTATATTAGCACAATAGCACAAATGAAGTAATGTTATTGACAAAAAGGTTAGACTTTTCTCAACATTTAGAATCTCATTCATACATGATATTGTGATAGAGGTTGGATTACAACTTTACAAGTGACTTTAATTTAAATGGAGCTTACACCAACTAGGAATTTGCAAAGAACCCATCATTTACTGCAGCCAAACTTAGATGAACGCAGGAAAAAAATCTCATTGTTAACATAATTAATGCCTCAGCAAAAGCTACACCCTCAGCAACATCCGCTACAAGAATGAGAATATGATAGAAGGCTCTGCTATAAGAATGAGAATATGATAGAAGGCTCTGCTATAAGAATGAGAATATGACAGAAGGCTTACCTAAGACAAATATCACAGTTTCTTCATGTGAAATTTTTTCACTTATATCCTGCTATTGAAATTCATCAATAAGAATTTGCACTTGATGATGTTGACAACAAGGAATTAAGTCACACGGAAAAAGATTATGCAAAAATTGAAAACAATAACTGAAATACTTCTTAGAAATATAATTTAAAAAAAAAATTCTCTCTTCAGATATATATGCTCTAGAGCAAAAAGGTTTCAACAACACAATACTCATTCCCCTTCTTCTTCAGTATAAAATCTTCTTGAAAGCATGGAAAGTGCATACCTTTTGAGTTGAAGATGTATTAGATGCCATTAAAATTGATAAACTCCCACTGCATTCAAAAATAGTGAACAACAAATTTGTAATTTGTTCATCAGCAATGTAAAGCAAACTAACAAACCACTCAGGCAAACAATATCAATGAGTAACAATCCGAGGTTTACAATTATGATTCAAAATAACAAAATCGGTGATAACAATTGCGATCCAAACCCTAGAAGGAAGACAAACTAAATGGAATACTGATTAAGCAAACTGCAACACAAGTCAAAACAAAAATAATGCAGAGAAGCGATTGAGGGTTAATTGATCGTATTTAAAAGAGGAAGAAAAGAATATAAAGAGAATTACGAAGTGACTTGCAGAGAAGTGATGCAAATCAATAGTGGAATCAGAGAATAATAGAGGAAATGGTCCCATATGTAGCGATTTGTGCATAGTATGGTGAAGATGCTCTGTTCCTGAAATTGTAGTCCATAGATATCGTAAAGAAGGGAGACTAAAGGGAAAATCCCCAAATCGAAATATAAGGGCCTCCTTAACTAGATGCAAACGGCGGCTGTGTCAGCGAGATGGTGGAGATCAACGAGATAGTAGAAATCGGAGTACAGTGAGCGGCGGCCGGCGAGAATGAGAGGGACAGATTCCTAGACTAGAGGCGAGCGGCGCCTATCGTGAGGGGAGAGACAGAAATAGAATGGGGTTTAGGTTGAGAGAGGGTTTTATATATATATATATATATATATATATATATATATATATATATATATATATATATATATTAAAAAATATATATACTATTATTATTATTAATAAAAATATAAATTTTCTAAATAAATAGTATAGATTTTGGGATAATTGACAAAAAATTATTATTTTTTCAAAATAATTATAATATATAATACTTAAGGTTCATATAATATTTTACGATTAATAATATATAAAAAATCTTGCAATAAAACTTATAATTTTTTTTAATATAAACTAAAAATAGAAATTATATGATTCTAATTTCATGTGTAAAATAAAATTATTAAAAATAATTATTAACCATAAATAATTATGTAAATTTTTTATTAATATTATAATATTTAGTAAAATAAATAATCAAAATTAAAAAATTTTCAAAAAATTTAATTGAAAAAGACAATTAATATATTATAAAATATTTTTAGCCAATGTTAAACATAAAATTAGCGACCGAATATTCGTCGCTAAATCGTCGCTACTGTTTTTGCTAATATAATGTTATGTTTACCGACAACTTTTCCGTCGCTACAGTTTCACATCAACTAGCGACTGATACCGTCGCTAAATTCGTCGCAAAAAATGGCTCAATACTTTGGCGTCAAAATTAGCAATACTTTTTTTGTATCCATCGCTGAACATATGAACAATATATTTTCACGACTGAAATTAAAAATAGTCGCTATATTGCGACTGAATATAAGTTGTCGCTAATTCTCAATTTTTTTGTAGTGACGGGTGGATGCTTCTACGTGGATTTCGAACAACCCGAATAACTAGGGATCCGGTCTATGGGCCTGGCTCCAAGGCCCAGTCATGTTATCATGATTGAATGTGGTGGAAAGAAGAAAAACACTTTATTCAAAGGGTTAATTACAAAAAAAAGTTATTAAGTATAGAGTACATTACAATGTTAGAGCTCATCTTCAAAATTTTAAAATGTTAGTCCTCAACTTTGACTCCACTTTTATTTGAGGGATTTCGTTGCTATTCTGTCACTATTTCAATAGCGACATAATAGTGACGGAATCTCTCAATTGGAAGGGGAGTCGAAATTGGGGATTAACATTGTTGGATTTTGAAGATAGAGTCCATTATTATAAGATATCCTGTAATCTGAATTTTAATTTGTAATTAATTCTTATTCAAATGAGACCCTAGTCCGTTCAATTTTAATTTTTTAAGAGTATTATTAGCTCAATTAATTCGGATACAATGAGATCTACATCTACTGTTGGGATATTCTAATGGCAAAATTCACTGGACTAACAGTACAAATTTGATTATTTTAATAGTTTTGCGACCAACAGTCCGAATACTCACGCGTGCCTATTCACCTCATTTATAGGGATGAGCATAGACCGGTTAACCGGTCCATTAGCAAAAAAATTAACCAGTCCATTAATATCGATTTTTTAAAATCACTAACCATTAATCAGTCCGTTACATTTAGTTAACCAGTTCATCGGTTTCGATTTTTCGGTTTGGTTAACTTATATTTTATCAGTTAAACATTAAAATTTATAACATAAAATTATTAAAAAAAATTAGACAAAGTTCAATTTAATTTCAAATATGTAAAGTAATTTAATATAAAAATTACGAAACAAAAATAATTTACTAGTCAAAATTCATGTTATATAGATTAATAGCTGATATTATAAAATAGATTTGATATTTGTTGAAAATTAGAATATGTTTGATTTTAAGTTAAATAAAATTTTGAATAATATTAAATGTTATAACATAAACTTTAAAATATAAGAAAATGTAATTACATGCTATTAAGTAAAATATGAGCACCAATATATGATAAAAAAATAATATATATAAAAGTTAATCGAATATTATATAACTAAAAAGAATGACATAATATAAATTTAGTTTAATATAAAAAAATAATATATATAAAAGTTAATCGTATACTAAATATAAATATTACTATATAATTAAAGAGAAAGACATAATATAAATTAAGGTATAAAAATAAAAATATAATTTAAATATATTTTAAAATATTATTTTATGTAAATTTTAGAAAGAAATAGAAAAAATTGAAGATATAAAAATTATATATATATATATATATATATATATATATATATATATATATATATATATATATATATATATATATATATATATATAAACGGGTTAACCGTTGACTAATGGTTAACCAGTACTTAAAAATATAAACCGTAACCATTAACCAAAAATATAAAAATTAAAAATCGTAATCGAGTCCATATGATCGGTTAATCATAAAAATCGATTTAATTTCTAACTAATTTTTCGGTTAACCATATTTTCGATTTTTTTTTTCTCATCCCTACTCATTTATACATAATATATAAAAGTAAAAGCAGGGGTGACCGTTTACAGGTTCATGCATACTTCCCTTTTACTATCAATTATCCAACAAACAAAAACATTAAATAACAAAACACACAGAAGAGTATCAAACTTTTACGTCTCTTTCTCCTTCCCCCAATTTTTTTTCTCATCTTCTCATCTTCCATTCTCAGCAAAACAATTACAGACAGCAAGAACAGCCGCGTTCCATGGCGGACAAGACTGAAGACGATATGAAGAACATGAAAGAAAGTTTATTAACAAAAGAAGGAGAAGAAGATATTATCATTAATGGCGATGATTCAACTCCATTAACACGGGCTGCTTTTATTCAAGAAGTTAAGAAGTTGGGCATAATAGCAGCTCCGATGGTGGCTGTTATTCTTTCTCAATACTTATTACAGGTTATTTCGATGACAATGGTTGGTCATCTTGGTGAACTTGCTCTCTCCAGCACCTCCATAGCCATGTCTCTCGCTTCTGCCACCGGTTTTAGTGTTCTTGTAAGTCCCTTTTCTTTTTAATGTTCCTATTTTTCTTATTTGTGATCTTGGTTTTCTGCTGGCATTTTTACTGTTTCTTTAAATCTTCTTATGACATTTTGTTACTGATTCTTATCACTGTGCACGTTTCTTATTGTTTTAGGAAAATCACAGGTTTTTATGTGTAGTGTCAGGCAATTTTTGTTGTATACATTAGCCTTAACCTGCAGATTTGCTTTTATATTTGATTAAAAAAAATTTTTTTTAGCTCTTTAGTGTTTAAGTTGGTACAAACAATGTTATATGTCTAACATATTTTAAAATAAAAATTTATTTATTTATTTTTTATCACAGTTTATTCGAATGGTATATATCAAAAGATTATTAAATAAAAAAAAAAGATAAATTCTATTAATTTTAAAATATAAAAATTAATATTATACCAATTACTTTTCATCCGTAACTTTACATCTTTGGCTTATTCATTATAATATGAAATTTAGCTTTCAATAGCGGATTTCAAATATGATAATAGACTTAGCAAAATATGCACGTGGGTAGGCACGTGCCCAAGGAATTGATACTCTTGCTGCGGCTGCTGGTTTTTTTTTTTTTAATTATTACTGCTTCCGTCCCCTTAAACTGTCACATTTAAAAAAAAAATTCATTTCCACTTGAAATTTAATAAATAATTTATATATTTTTTAGAATTCAATATACTTTATTTTATTTTATTTTTGTTTTGATATTTTAAATGCATTTAAATAGTATATTATTTTATTTTATTTTTGTTTTGATATTTTAAATGCATTTAAATCTCAATAACGAGTTGTTGTCCGATGTTAATTAAGTAATTCTTTTTTTCTTTTTCGGCAAGCCTTCATTTGTAAGCTTCTGATGTTAGGTCCAATGTTTTATTTTTTTGATCAAAGAGCCAATGATTCCTTAGCAGAATTTTTTGGTTGAGAAAGAAAAGGAGAACCAAACCATTATTTCTTATAATAATTCACAATATCTTTATATATTCCAGTGGTCCATGGCCGTATCTTTATAATAAACTGGATGCACAACATCCATAGATATCATAATCCCAAATACATTAACTGATACTCCAACTTAATACCTTTTTTTTATTTAGATATTTTAACTCAAAAAACAATCTATCAAAAACACTTGTATTCTTCAATTTTAAGATAAAACAAAACAACCCTTTTTACAGTAATCTCAAAACCTCTTCTTCTGCTTTCTTTTCATTGTAATTTTTCATCATCATTTCTATTTAGCTCATAATGAACTGTTCAGTTTGAAAGGATGTCATCTTTTCGATGTAATGAATCAAAATCCTAATGGGTTTGATTCAAATTGAGGAAAAAAACAATGTCTTGCAATTGATATCAACATAAACAATAGAAAAATAAAGTAAAAGTACGGTTCTAGCAAGCAAGCAAGCTAATCAGTGCTGCTTTTCTCTTTCTCTTCCTCAAGATGGTTCAATCCCACCCGAGAAAGGCATAGGCGATACGGCAATAGAGTGATAGAAAGTTCATTCCCTCAGTCCCTCAATCAGGCCTTCTCGATGCACTGATAAGTCACTCACCATTGCATCAAAAGCAGCACTTCTCATCTCCTCAAACCCAGACCCACTAGATTCAATTGAACCACAAACTTTGTATAGAAACTCTGTTCCTTCTTCCTGCCTAAGCCCAGCAGCCTCATAGCTTAAATAGCACCCGTTTAGCTGAATTCTAGCTGCTATTACTTCTCCACACAGACACAGCTTTTTAACCTTATATGGGATTGCACTTACACAACTGTAGCACTCTGGATTTGAGAGATCTCCTCTGCACTGATACAGCCCTGTAATGGCATTTTGGCCATCCCCTGAAGTTGTTGCTGAGAAACTCTTCTGTGATGATTGTGAAACCAAATTTTGCACTAGATTTTTCCCACCAGCGAGTGGTGCCTAAAGGCATAGGAATAGTGCTTTTCAAGAGTTCATATGCAAAAACGAAAAGTTGAGTGGTCCTACAGAACAATATTAAAAGTTTAGCGGCTAAAATACACATTTTTTGAAAATAATTTAGGGAAAAAGGAGGCATTTATCTTAACTAACTATATAAAGTGTTGCTTTAGACAAACATGAATATTAGTGTCCCTTTTACCAGTAAAAGACTACAAGGTAGACATTGTTTCTGCAGAAAGAGTAAACGTTGATGGGAAGTTGATTTCTGATGTGCTATAAAATTTTTCTGACAAATATATTTTCTATGTAATATTTTAAACAGATGGGGATGGCAAGCGCATTGGAAACTCTGTGTGGACAAGCTTATGGAGCTCAGCAATATCAAAAGCTAGGGATTCAAACACAGACTGCTATATTCTGTTTAATCTTAGTTTGTATTCCTCTATCTCTTGTATGGATATACGTGGGACATATTCTTGTTTTCATTGGCCAAGATCCTACCATTTCATTTGAAGCTGGTAAATTCACTATGTGGCTTGTTCCTTCACTCTTTGCCTACGCGACTCTTGAGCCACTCGTTCGATACTTTCAGACACAGAGCTTGATAATGCCTATGCTTCTAAGCTCTTGTGCAACTCTTCTTTTCCACATGCCTCTTTGTTGGGTTTTAGTGTTCAAGTCGGGTCTTGAAAACCTTGGGGCAGCATTGGCAATGTGTATTTCAAACTGGTTGAATGTGAGTTTTCTTCTACTCTACATGAAGTATTCATATGCCTGTGGTAAGACCCGTGCCTCCATTTCTATGGAATTGTTCAATGGGATTGGAGAATTCTTTGGCTTCGCTGTACCTTCTGCAGTGATGATCTGGTACGTAAAGCTATCTTCATTGTACAAGAACTTTTTGTATTGGTTGTTTTAATTAGTACACATAACAACTGATCTTTAATTGTAGCCTTGAATGGTGGTCATATGAGCTGCTCGTCTTGCTTTCAGGGCTCTTACCAAATCCAGAGCTTGAAGCTTCAGTTTTATCTGTCTGGTACTGTGACATATTTATTTATTTATTTAAAATATTTACTTTATACCGATAATAGAATAAATTATCTAATTTATGGAACCCATTTTTGCAGTCTTACTACCATTTCTACACTATATTCAATACCGTATGGACTTGGTGCAGCTGCAAGGTATGAATACATAAAACTTTACATACTCAAACATTGATGCCTTGTTTTACAGCACAAGAATCTCAAACGAATTAGGAGCAGGAAACCCACGAGCAGCGAGAATTGCAGTACATGCAGTGTTGTTTCTTGCAGCAGCGGAGACAATTATAGTATCAAGTACCTTATTTGGGACGCGCAGAGTATATGGTTACATTTTCAGCAATGAAAAGGAAGTAGTGGATTATGTAACAACCATGGCTCCTCTGGCTTGCTTTTCAGTTGTAATGGACTCCTTACAAGGAGTTCTATCAGGTGAAACTAATATTCTCTATGTGAATAAGTAGCAAGTAATCTAAATTAGATTAAGTACCGTAGGACTAATCTGCAAATAGCATACCTTAAATACAGGAGTTGCAAGGGGGTGTGGATGGCAACACATAGGAGCTTATGTGAACCTTGGGGCATTTTACCTTTGTGGGATTCCAGTGGCTGCTTTATTGGGTTTTTGGTTGAAGTTTAGAGGCACTGGGCTATGGATTGGAATAATGGTGGGAGCCTTTACGCAAACACTTCTACTTGCTCTTGTTACAAGTTTCATCAATTGGGAAAAACAGGTTTCTATCTTTTCCAACTTTACCATTGAACTTCATATATACATTCAGATTCCGCATAAGTTTTCACGTCCTTTGTTGTCTCTTTCACTGAAGGCAAGCAAGGCAAGGGAAAGGATATTTGAAGGAAGATCTTCCATTGAAAATGAAATATAACGTGATCCTCAGAATGAATATGGATGAATATTTTAGCCAGAGTTGTAAGTTGCGAGGGAGGACTTCTTTTGTAGCGTTTCTTGTACCATGAAATTTCAATATGTAATGTAATGAGACTCATCAGCCAATTTTATTTTAAGCAACTCTTACTAAAATATAAAAACGTTACTTCAACAAAATATATTTATATAAAATTAATTACCAAAAGAGAGAAAAGGGCATTACGTCTCTTTTTGTATATTCTATATACAGAGAGAGAGAGAGAGAGGAGCATTACGTCTCTTTTTGTATATTCTATATACAGAGAGAGAGAGAGAGAGAGAGAGAGGAGCATTACGTCTCTTTCTCTGCCTATTCTCTCTCAACTCAATTCTCATCTTCTAATCTCAAAAGCACAGCAAGAACCGCCTTTTAGCATGGCAGGCGAAACTGAAAACGATGAAAAGAACATAAAAGAAAGTTTATTGGTGAAGAAAGGAGACGAAAATACTAAAAATGGTGGTGATTCAAGTCGGTTAACATGGGATGCATTTATTGAAGAAGTGAAAAAATTGGGTATAATAGCAGGTCCCATGGTGGCTGTTATTCTTTCTCAATACTTATTGCAGTTTATTTCGATGACTATGGTCGGTCATCTTGGTGAACTTGCTCTCTCCAGCACCGCCATAGCCATTTCTCTCTCTGGTGTCACTGGTTTTAGTCTTCTTGTAAGTTCTCCATATCTTTTTCCTTTTCTCTGATATTTTTTATTGCTCATCTTTTTGGGTATAATAGCAGGTCCCATGGTGGCTGTTATTCTTTCTCAATACCTATTGACAAGCATGTTTGCTTTTATTTTGTTTCTATGTGTAATGTCATTTTGTGTCTGATCGCTTTCAGCAATTGTTTATGTTCATTATTATTATAAATTTTTAGCATTGAATTGTGAGAGGAGACAGGAGAAAGGACTTGCTTTTTTCATTTATTATTTACATTCAAAGGGGAAGGAGAATAGACTGACTTGGTCTGCATTTTTATCCATTATCTTATACGTTGTTTTGTTTTGCTGTAGTTGCTTCAAAATGAAATTAAAATTAACAATTACAATTTTTTTTATTGGCTTAATACATATGAAGAAACCTCAATAATTCATTTTAATATTTAAATTTTAACATTGACTTATTGAGCATCTCTGCAATTTTGCAAATAATAAATATAAATGGAATTGATTAACTTTTTGATCGATTTTGATTAATTTTTGTTAATTTTGATGTAATATTTCAAAGTCTGAATTTATATTTATTATCTATAAAATTGATAAGTACTGCTACCCAATCTAAAATTTAGGTGTTAAGATAAATTATTGTGGAGTTCAGATGTTTGTATATGTATTAATTTTTTCTATTATATTTTTACTTTTGAGTGGGGTCAATTAACTCCAGTTTTTCACGTAGTTACATCCTAGTCTTAAGCCTAATTTTGCTTAATTATTTAGTTCCCTAATCTTAAGCCTTCACTAATAAGATTGAGATTTTCGATACAATGATTTATAATAAGGTAGCAGATTTTTTCTTTTTGGTTGAGAAAGAAAAGGAGAATTCAATCAAATAATAGTTCAGAATATCTCTATATATGGCAGTGAAACTTGGTCATGCCATTGCCATACAAGCGTTGATAACCGGATGCGCAACTTTGATAGCTATGACAATTTCAAAAGCTCCTTTAAAGCATGCATTTTTCTCAATTTAAGACCAGACCACATCACCTTTTTTTTTTACACCATCTCCACTCCTTTTTTATTGGTACTTTTATGTTGTGTTGAGTCAATATCAACAATGTGAAAAATATATATGGTATGGTTGGATAAAAAGAAAAGCTTTTTGCTCTCTGAATTTGTTTGAATAATTCAATTAGGTCCCTCAATTGAAAATTTATTCAAGTGAGCTCCTGCTTCACAGGAAAAGTGGAAGGCCACTACACAGTTAGTGAGTGCCGCCTAAAGGCTGAACGTATCGAGTTTTCAAGAGTTTATAAGAACACATTGAAAGTTGAGTTTATAAGAACATAAATTAAAAGTTGAGTGGTTGATCTGAAAATACTAAAACCTTAGAGATGAAATATGCATCTTTTGAACTAGTTCAGGGGCTAAATAAAAAAAAAATTCTTAAATAATCTATTTGAAGAAGAAATAGTCCAAATAAGATCATAGTCAAAACAAGCTTTTCTTCTTCTTCTATTATTTTTTTTTCAGAGCCAAAAGTAGAGTACATTAATTGGTTTTGTTGCCTTATTGATCGAGTTTACCATGCATTCATCTTGGAAAAGGAAACAATATTAATTATAAAAGCTCTATCATTTACTTTTTAATTATTTTTTTTTTTATTTTACCAATTAAAAATTTTTTATTGACTTAGCAAAATTTGATATTGACATGACATATTTTGGTATGAGTCAGCATAACCTTAGTACCTTATTAGCACTATTTTAATATCTTTAATTCAAATTTAACGAAAATTATTTATCTAAGCATTTTTGTATTAATTTTTATTACATTAGGAATATTATTGATAAGCGCTTTTAGTAATATGAGAAAAAAAACTATTTATATATCTTTTTCCTTTGTAAGAATTGGGTTTGGTCATCAACGTAAGTTATTCTGAGTGAAAAAAGGCTCTGGTCACTTAAACAAGTGGTCTCGGTTCGAGTTCTTGTGGATGCAACAAATTTTATTGGAAGAGATTTTCGCAATTACGCCCGACAATATCTCTGATAGGGATTAGTCTGAGTATGATATGATTTAAAGATGTCTTCCGTCAGTACGGATTTGCTTAGAATGCCATACTAAAAATATATATAAAAAAAAAGTTTGGTCAGGATAGTGGTAGTCAACAAGGAAATTTCCCTGAAATATCTCTGGCCTTTCATGTAGAAAAAAGAAAGAAAAGATATTTAAAAGAAGAGTAAGCCATTTGTTCACTTTCTCTTTCAATTTGAAAGCTTCATCTTTTGAATTTTCAATTATTTATAACAATTCTTGTGCATCAAATTTTGATTGGAAACATGATGTAACACCATAAAATGGTACTTAAAACTGAATTAGATATTGATATAGAGAAACATGAAATTAGTGTCCCTTAACTAGTACGAGGCAGCAAGGTGGGAATTATGCTATTGATTGCATGTAAAAATTTAATAAAACAAATTATTTGCAAACAAAGAGAAAAACCTGATGAGGAATTGGTTTTTTTGTTGTGCTATAAAATTTTTCTGAGTAGCAAAATGTCTTGTAAAATGTAACAGATGGGGATGGCAAGTGCACTAGAAACTCTATGTGGACAAGCTTATGGAGCTCAGCAATACCGAAAGCTAGGCATTCAAACACAGACTGCTATATTCTGTTTAATCTTAGTCTGTATTCCTCTATCTCTTGTATGGATATACATGGGACAGATTCTTGCTTTCATTGGCCAAGATCCTACCATTTCATTTGAAGCTGGTAAATTCACAACGTGGCTTGTTCCTTCTCTCTTTGCCTATGCTACTCTTCAGCCACTCGTTCGATATTTTCAGACACAGAGCTTGATAATACCTATGCTCCTAAGCTCTTGTGCAACTCTTGTTTTCCACATGCCTCTCTGTTGGCTACTAGTATTCAAGTCGGGACTTGAAAACCTTGGAGCAGCATTGGCATTGTGTATATCAAATTGGTTGAATGTGAGTTTTCTTCTACTCTACATGAAGTATTCTTCTGCCTGTGCTAAAACCCGTGCCTCCATTTCTATGGAATTGTTCAATGGGATTGGAGAATTCTTTGGCTTTGCTATACCTTCTGCAGTGATGATCTGGTAATTAAAGCTATCTTCTTTGTACAACAACTTGTTGTATTGGTTATTTTAGTTATTACACATAATAACTGATCTTTAATTGTAGCCTTGAATGGTGGTCATATGAGCTGCTCGTCTTGCTCTCAGGGCTCTTACCAAATCCAGAACTTGAGGCTTCAGTTTT
>JBBPFJ010000764.1:0-52000 GCA_037975025.1 Excoecaria agallocha | reverse complement strand
TCACAAAATGGCCATTCCATCATCTCGATCACTTTGAAAGCTATCTTTTCACCATTAAAATGCAATGTGATTGTCTTCCCATACATGTCTATCAATGATTATGCCATGTTGAGAAAAGGTTACCCAACTATCAGTGGAATGGTCTGGTCTTTCTCCATTTCCAACACCATAAAGTCGACTAGAAATATGAACTTTTTGATCTTCAACAACAAATCTTCTATGATCCTCTTGGGCCACTTAATAGACTTGTTCACCAGTTACAATAACTTATTTATTTCTTTAAGATGCCCTAAGTTTAGCTTTCTACAAAGTGAATAAGGCATGAGATTAATACTTGCACCTAGATCACACAAAGCATGGTCAACAAAGTTTCCTCTCCTAATTCATATGGTAGTGTAAAACTACCAGGGTCCTATAGTTTCCTTAGAGCTTTATTCATCAAAATGACACGATAATTTTCGGATAAGTGAACTAATTCTAACCCTTCTAAATTTTTATTAATAAAGTAAATTTTCATTATAAACTTAGCATATTTTAGTATGTGCAATAAGGCATCGATAAAAGGCAAATTAATATGCATCCCTTTCAACATATCCAAAAATTTTGTTAATTGGTCATTATTCTTATCTATGCTAATAGCAATAAGCAAAGGCATTGAAGATTTTTCAACCTCAGGCTCCTCTTCGAATAAAGCTCTCTTACCTTATTTCTTAGCCTTATGTACTTCAATAAAATCATTAGGTTTAGATGCATATACATGCATTGTAGGCTCTACCAAAACTGAAGTAAATTGATTACCTTTCTCCTCTCTTTATAGCTCTTTACCACTTCTCAATGAGATGGCCTTCACTTCCTCCTTTGGATTCTAATCGACATTTGATGGAAAAACACCCGATGGCTTTGTTGAGATGGAATTGGATATTTGGCCAACTTGGGCCTTCAAATTCCTCATCACTGCATCTTGGTTCTTATTTCATTGCTCTTGAGACTTCCACCTTGCCTTTTGGTTTTTTATAATTTAATTTTGGCTAGTCATAAAACTAGCAAACAAACACTTAAGGTTTGGCTTATTTTCTTGTTGTACGAGTTATTTAGGTTGGAAACCAGGAGGTTGGAAATGTTGTGGGTGAACTTGACATACTTGATATTGTGCTTGAAAATAAGTATTTACTGATTATGGTTGTTCTTGCTGATGGTAATTATAGTTGTGGTTGGCTTGGTTAGGTGAAGATAGGTTAAATGGGGCTTTTAGGGTTGTGTTTGAGGTAGAAGCTTGATTTCCATCCCTCCATGAAAAATCTAGGTGATTCCTTCACCCAGGATTATAGTGGTTGCTGAATGGATCATTCTTTTTTTACTCTTGCAAGGTATTTACTTCTCTGATCCCTTGGGTATATGGCTATATTACCCTTGCATCACTTCCTAAATTTCCTTCTTCAAAGGCATTTCCTTCTTATCTAATTGCTGAAACATTCTACACTTTTAACCCAATTAACTCCTTCTTTAGTAGCTCTATTTGAGCTTTTAGTATCACCACTTCATCTACATTATGGAATCCTTATCTCTTCATCAATGCTCTTGAGCTAGACCATTGAGCCTTATTCATCACCATTTCATTAAGTACCAAAAATGCTTTTTCTAGGATTTTATTCATAAAGCTTCCTCTCAATGTGGCATCCAATACAGACCTTGTAGTTTGATTACATGCTGCATAAAATGTGGACATTAACTGATGTATTACAATCTCATAATATGGACAGCTCTTTAACAATCGCCTAAACCTCTCCTAGGCTTCATAGAAAGTCTCATCATTCAATTATTGGAAATTATAGATGCTATTATGTATGCTTGTAGTTTTGGTGGGTGGGAAAAAGCTAATAAGAAATTACTCCTACATTTGCTACCATGAATAGATAGATTGACTCAATAGCATTGATAACCAATTTCTAGCTTTCCTTATAAGTGTGAAAGGAAGAAGCTTCAGTCTAATTACATCTATAGACACACCTTGTATTTAGACTATATCACTTATCTCCAAGAAAATATCTAAATACTGAGCAGGGTCCTTTATTTTCTATCAGGAAAATTTGTTACTTTAAACCATGGTGATCATTGCCAGCTATCACTCAAAATACTATTGTAAAAAATACATCACTATTCTATGCTTCTCGTTCCATCTTAGAGTGTCATAATCATGAATAGTCCTTGGTCTTGGACCATTATTATTTCTCTTATGTTGTTGCACTTCTCCTTTTTCATTAACAAGAGGCACTTCTGGGTTCAGTGGATCATTCATATCTTCAATTTGAATTTTTCTCTTTCTCCGATGCAAGGTCCTCTCGATTTTAAGGTCAAAAGGTGCTAAAAGTTGTTGGTTATATCTTTTCATACACCAAATTCACCTAAAAAGAATAGCTAAACAAAAGGGTTAATTACAAAAAAGGACATAAGCTATAGGGTATTTGTAAAAAAATGCCTCAACTATAGGGTGCCTTAAACTTTTGGTAATATGTCACTATTCTAATGGCTATTCCATTGCTATTGAAGGAGGAATGATTGAATAGCGACAGTGATATAATACCAAAATTTTAAGGTACCCTATAGTTGAGGCCCCTTTTTTTGGAATAAATCTTAAATAAAAAATAAGTAAAGGAAAAACATGTTGGGAATTTTCGGTTACATGCATCACATACATAAGTGGAATTGAAAATTTTTTAACCAATAAATCTGATCTTGCCATGAATTTATAATATAAATATTAATGAGAATAAGAAAAATCACCTATGATTTTTGTTAAACAATTGATTTTCCTTCTCACCGGGTTGTCGCAAACCATAGTGTCCAAAATTGAACACCTCCAATTAGTAATCCACAATAGAGAATGATTGAATGAACCAACAATGGAGGAATATAAGGGCTGGCTGAAATCCCTTGATGCTAGCAAAGGAGGGGGGAGGCGGCTAGGGTTGAGAGAGTGAGAGAATGTTTCTTTTCTCTTAATGTTCACTTGACCCTAAAATCCCTACCACTTGGATTTTTATAGTTAGGTTAAAAATCCAACTTCATAATAGGATTGGGCTCTTTAAAATTGCTGGAGAAATATTAAATGGGCTTCTGGAATTATTAATAATTTATTTGGGCTCAATTAAATCCAATTTAAATCCTTTCATAAAAGACTATTTAAAATTTCTTGGATTGTTGATGAGACCATGGTTCCTTTGCTTGTGCAATAGCTCCATTATTGTCACAATATAAAGGAATCAAATCAACAATGATAGGCACCACTCCTATTTCAGATATGAACTTTTTGATCTAGACTGCTTCTTTGGCCGCTTCAGAAGCAGCAATGTACTTAGCTTCTGTTATAGAATCAGCAGTTGTTTCTTGTTTGGAACTCTTCCAACTAACTGCCCCTCCTCCTATTAGGAACATAAAACCAGACTATGATTTACAATCATCTTTGTCAGATTGGAAGGTGGCATCTATATACCCATTTACTTCCAAACTGCCCTCCCCATATACCAAGAATATATCCTTAGTCCTTCTCAAGTGCTTAAGGATATTCTTGACAGCTGCCCAGTGTTCCTCTCTAAAATTAGATTGGAATCTACTTGTGACACTCAAAGCAAATGCTACATCTGGACGTGTACATAACATAACATACATGATATGATCTGATCTAAGTGTTTTAATACTTTTGCCAAGTTGTTTCTCTACTTCATTTCTGAATTCTTTGAACTTTTCAAATGCTTCTGATTTATATTTCATTAGATAGATGTATCCAAACTTGGAATAATCATCTATGAAAGTAATGAAGTAGGAATAACCTCCTCTGGCATGTGTAGTCATTGGACCACATACATCTGAATGTATTAAGTCCAAAACCATTTTAGCTCGTTCTCCTTTACCAATAAAGGGAGCTTTTGTCATTTTCCCAATAAAAAAGATTCACATGTATCAAATGATTCATAATCATATGATCCCCAATCACCTAACTTATGCAATTTAGTCATGCGTTTTTCATTTATATGGCCTAAACGACAATGCCATAAGTATGAGGTAATTAGATTATCATGTTTCATTCTCTTGGTATCCACATTATGTACTTCTTTAATTAAATCAAGAACAAATATACCATTCTCAAAGATAGCTTTTGTATAAAACATATTGTTCTTAAAAATGTAACAACATTTATCCTTTAAAGAAATATCATAATCGTTCATCAAACAACTGAAAGAAATAATACTTTTAGACAAAGCTGGAACATAATAACAATTATTTAATTCCAATACTAATCCACTTGGAAGAGGCAAATGATAAGTCCCCACAACTGTTGTAGAGATGTTTTGTCTAGTAGCTAACTGCAAACATATCTCTGCCTTTCCAACTCTTCTAAAGCTTCTAAGCCCATGTAGATCATTACACAAATAAGATCTACATCCGATATCTAATACCCAAGATAGTTTTGAAGCAATAGAATAAGTATTAATTTCAATCATATGAATACCTGAGGTAGAAGCATCAATATGCTTCTTCTCCTTGAGAGAATATAGATAGGTCGTACAATTGCACTTCCAATGACTATCTTTTCTATAATGGAAGCAAGTTCCATTGGATTCTCTTTCTTGGCAACCTTCTTCTTGGAAACCCCACCATCCATTATCTCATATTGCTTCTAAAGCTTTGAAGACATAGCTCCCAACATCAAGCATGCTGCTGCTTCACTATCCTCCATGTTTTTTCTATAAGTGCCCTTGAGCTCATCAATGGCAACATTTGATAGAAGTGGTGGTGTATCTTTATCCAATATATAATGGATCTTTTCAGCTCTGAGAACAATTCTTACTTGCCTGATCTAGTAAGAATACTTGCTCCCAACTAGCTTGTTATCCAAGATTGATCGTATATTAATGTTTGATGTGCTCATAATGATGACATAGATGTGAAAAAGAAAAGATATGAGAGTATGTTCATATATATGGATGCATTGATAAGGTTTTTAATTAATCCATTTTACTCCCACTATTTTATTGCGAATTAATAGCCATCACTATATAATCCGAGAAAACCCGATGGTTTTCTTAGTGGGCCAATATCCAATCCTTGATATGTAATTTGACCTTGACTGTGGTCAACAAGCCAAACTCCATACCCTTGAAAGGTAGGTATCTCTATACCAATTGTTTCTTTACATAACTATTGGATCATTAGGTTATCAACTCTTGATGCATGCATATCGTATATGCATTCCCTAATCTTACCTCTATAACCATTAGCCTTGATTGTGGTCAACAAGCTAATGGGCTAGCTAAGATGATCCATTTAATTAGATTTGAACATATTCAATATAATGTGACCTTGACTGTGGTTAACAACCTACACTATAAAGAACTCTGGTTCTCCTCAAATTAATGGAAGGCTTATATACCTTAGTATTTGTTTTGAGGGTTTTAGTTAATTAAGTCTCATCATACATGATTGGCATACATTGGTATGCATCCTATATCTATCACATAAATATAAGTATAAAAATATGGTATAGTTATGGACTTTACTATATTGATTTCCCCGAGCCAAGAGGGAAATCAAAAGTTCACACCTAGGTAGTATGCATGATTCAAACAAGAAAAATAATTACATTATCTTAAAGCTTGTTGGATCTCCATCCGGCCCATCTTGCTCCTTGAAAATGATCTCCATCTCTATTTCTAATTCTAATCTAAGTAATCTAATTACATATTACAATTTGAAATGAAATACAAACCAAAAACAAGTGGTCGGGACATGAAAGTCCTCATTGGGCCAAAACATGCATAATGCTCAATCACATTGGGCTTTGTCCATAACTATCCATCATGCCAATCATACACCCTTATATGCCTTTCTAATGCATAAAGAAATGGATTACTAACTTTGTTTCAACCTTTGAAACAATATTTTGAGTTCTTTTAATGATGTGATCAAATTAGGAAACTTTTTCCATTTTGGAAACTTTCATTTTAGGAAACCTTTTTGCATGTATGTGTTCTTGCCTTAATAATCAATCCAATTGAT
Source organism: Excoecaria agallocha (assembly GCA_037975025.1). Taxonomy (NCBI): domain Eukaryota; kingdom Viridiplantae; phylum Streptophyta; class Magnoliopsida; order Malpighiales; family Euphorbiaceae; genus Excoecaria; species Excoecaria agallocha. The sequence goes on along the minus strand of JBBPFJ010000764.1, from coordinate 45,946 downwards.
TATTAATTAATTATAAATTGATTATTTAATTAATTAATCATATTAAATAATTAAAATAATCAATTTTGGGCTTATAATCAAGTGTAGGCCGAAACCCATAAAAGAAAACCCTAAATGTGTTCACACACAAACTAGTTTTGTGTCTTTTGGACCATTTGGGCCTTTTAGAATGAGCCAAGCCCACTCCAGCCCTTAAAATCCATTAATAAACTTAATTAGTGTTTATAATATTTAATTTAAATCATCTCTTTGGGTCCACCAAGTCATTTACTAATTTAAACCAAGTCCGTAAACATAATTAAGCCCATTAAGTGGTTTTAATGAATTAAAATTAATCAAATTAATTTAAGGCCCATTTTAATTAATCCAATTAATTAAAAACACTTTAATATATCATATATATCAGATTTAGAAGATTAAAAGTTGTTCTAAATAAGAACACATCAAGAACACATGAAGAACACCAATTTATTGAACTTTTAGACTAAACTAGTTTTCATGCAAAACTTGTTTGATTTTAATTCCGTTCGATCCTACGGCTTAATATCACATATTAAACACATATAATATCATCTAAATGAAGTTTTATTTGATCCATAAGAAATTAAATTAGAACAGCCCCTTAAAATTACATGGGTTTCACGCAAAACCCTAGTTACTTTTCTTCAAAAGTTTCGTTTTTGTTTCCGTCAAATTTGTTTGATCACACATACAAGCAGAAATCAATATTTCTCATTCATGAACAATTAAATCTAATATTTTAAAGTTCATGAAGTAGATAACTCAAAATAAAACAAAACTTATTCCGCAGAATAATATAGAATTGTATATCCATGGCAAAACCGAGGCTCTGATACCATGTTGGAATTTATCGGTTACATGCATTGCATACATGAGCGGAATTTTAAAATTTTTAACCAATATTACTGATCTTGCCATGAATATACAATATAACTATATGAGAATAAGAAAAATCACCTTTGATTTTTGTTGAACAGTTGATTTTACTTTGCATCGGGTTGTCGCAAACCACAATGTCCAAAATCGAACACCTCCAATGAGTAATCCACACTAGAGAAGGATAAATTGAACCAAACATTGGTGTTTAACTAGGAGTGGCCAAAATTCCCAAGAGCTATCAAGGGTAGTGGCGCAAAAAGGGAGAGAGAATTAGAAGAAAAGACTTTCTTATGTGTTTAATAACTCAACCCTAATTGCTCATTAGTTGGACTTTTATAGTCAGGTTAAAATTCCAACTTCTAATGAGATTGGGCTCTTTAAAATTGCTGGAGAATTATTAATTGGGCTTTGGGAATTAATTATAATCATTTGGGCTTAATTAAATCCAAATTAAACCTTTTCATAAAAGATTATGCACAAAACCCATAAACTAGGCCCTTTGTGCAACTAATTAGATTTAAATACCCAAATGGATTTCAATCCAACCAAATTAAATATGTAGGTTTCATAACACTTATGTAACATATATAAATTAATTTAGTCCAAGAAATAGGCCATTATTGCCTTCTGTATGGAGTTGGCATGTGGCCCTCTATAGAAGGCCTTCCACACCAGCTCCATTCCTCTAGCCCCTTTATAACTCCTCCAATGGACTTATTGATTATTATATCAGTCCAATAACACTTATAGTAGTCCTATAACACTTATAGGACAATAATAATTAATCATGAAATACATTATTTTAATTAGGTCCAATTTTACAGAATATTTCTCAAAAGTTCCGCGAATAATTTTACTTGATCATAATTAATTAAACTCTTTAATTAATTATTATCTTATTCACTTCTCTACCCTCATAATAATATCAAATATTATTATACTTGTCATTTTACCATTTTATCCTTTTCTCTATATGTGTGTGACCTATTGGGTTCTTGTCCATGTTGGCAGTATAATATGTAATTGTGAATTTTATTCAAAACTCACATGACTTAAACTCCTTTAAATCATTTTTTCAATCCATATTGATATTCTTGATACATCATTATACAAGTAATGATTGGCCTCTAGCTAGGCATCATGACTACCCAAATGTCAGGAAAGTCAAGTGATTTGACTATACCCTTCCATAGAAACAGTTACCGTGCAATTACTCCTTTCACCAGTCTTATCTCAATTAGATTATGAGTATGGATTTCTGTCAACTCATATAAATCTAATTATGTATGTTCTATTAATTTAACCATTGTTCCCAAAATGCCCTCCATGGATCTCTATCCATCTTGGCATTTTACTCTGGCCAGAGATTCTCTGAACAAGGTAATTATAGAATCATGCGAGATAACTTCCCTTATTAAATCTGGGATGGTAAATCCTTTGTCAATCACTCAACTATCTTCAAGTAGGTCATGATATATCCAATCTTCTAACTATGTTCACTCCCAGTTGGAAGTAATCAGTTATGGAGTCAAAGTATACCACTTGCTACTTAAGATAACTTTGGTGATCTCAAGTCTAAGGATACTTGCACAACTGCTATGAAGAGATTCCTCACTGACATAGATTTAATATCCATGTGAGGATTCACTTTGCAGGTCTCCAATGAACTTGTTCTTCTAACAAGCATCTACATGTTAGCTTTGATTATCTTCCATAATCACAATTATGAGAACCACTGTTTGAACCATTCAAGAAGCATAACATGTACTAGTCTATCTGAATTAATAATGTCCTATCTTATTAATTCTATGACTAGGGATATTTAGATATTAATACATTTGCATGCAATAGACATCTCACATCATGAACACCTTCATAATTACCTTTGCACTGTGTTTATAATATCTAGGACTTCATTCATTAATTTAAGATTTATAAACTCATGTATTTAAACATAGCATTAATAAATGAATGATGCCTTTTATTAAGAATATAAATTCATACATATGAAAAGCATCCTTATTACATGGGCTCTAGAGCATACTCTCTAGCAGTGTAGTCATTGGACCATATACATCTGAATGTATTAAGTCCAAAACCATTTTAGCTCATTCTCCTTTACCAATAAAGGGAGATTTTTTTATTTTCCCTAATAAACAAGACTCATATGTATCAAATGATTCATAATCAAATGATCCCAAATCACCTAAATTGTGTAATTTGTCATGTGTTTCTCATTTATATGGGCTAAAAGACAATGCAATAAATATGAGATATTTAGATTATCTCATTTCATTCTCTTGGTATCCATATTATGCACTTCTTTAATTAAATTAAGAACAAATATGCCAATCTCAATGATAGCTTTAGCATAAAATATATCGTTCTTAAAAATGTAACAACATTTATCTTTTAAAGAAATGTCATATTCGTTCAATAAATAATTGAAAGAAATAATAATTTTGGATAAAGCTGGAACATAATAAAAATTATTTAATTCCAATATTAATCCACTTGGAAGAGGCAAATGATAAGTCCCCACAACTGTTGTAGAGATGTTTTGTCTAATAGCTGACTGTAGGTATATTTCTGACTTTCCAACTCTTCTACTACTTTTAAGCCCCTATAAATCATTAGACAAATGAGATCCACATCTGGTATCTAATACCTAAGATTGTTTTGAAGTAATAGAATAAGTATTAATTTCAATCATATGAATACCTGAAGTAGAAGCATCAGCTTGCTTCTTCTCCTTGAGAGAATCTAGATAGGCCTTGCAGTTACGCTTCCAATGACCATATTTTCCACAATGGAAGCAAGTTCCTTTGGGATTCTCTTTCTTGACAACCTTTTTCTTGGAAACCCCACCATGCTTTGGCTGCGCCTTGGTCATCATCATCTTTTTCTTCTTCTTCTTCTTCTTCTTCTTCTTCTTCTTCTTCTGCTTCTTGCCTTTAGCAAAAGTGACAACCATGATACTTTTTGAATCCTTCTTGAAGGATCCATCAGTTGTTTTGAGCATGTTGATTAACTCAGGAATGGTTACTTGGATCTTGTTTATGTTGAAGTTAAGCACGGAAGCTGCATAACTTGGAGCAAATGAGTACAAGATTAAATCTATGTATAGATCATTATCCATTACATAGCCAAGCCTACTTAAATGCTTAATATACCCATACATCTTTAATGCATGAGTAGTAGCCGGAGTGCCTTCCACCATTTTGCAGCTAAATAGAGCTCGAGCAATCTCATATTGCTCAGTTCGAGCCTCAGAATAATAAAGGTCCTCTAGATGCAAAATGATGGTTCTAGCATCCATCATCTCATGTTGCTTTTGAAGCTTTGAGGATATAGCACCCAGCATCAGACATGCCACTGCTTCACTATCCTTCATATACTTTCAATAGGTGCCCTTGATCTCATCAATGGCAACGTCTGATGGAAGTGGTGGTGGATCTTTATCCAAGACATAATGGATCTTTTTAGCTCTGAGAACAATTCTCACTTGCCTGATCTAGTCAGAATAGTTACTGCCAACCAGCTTGTTATCCAAGATTGATCATATATTAATGTTTGATGTGCTCATGATGATGACCTAAATGTGAAAAACAAAGCATATGAGAGTATGTTCATATTTATATATGCATTAATTAGGTCTTTAATTAATCCATTTACTCCCATTATTTTATTGCAAATCAATAGCCCTCACTATTTAATCCGATAAAACTCAATGGTTTTCTTAGTGGGCCAATATCCAATCCTTGATATGTAATTTGACCTTGACTATGGTCAACAAGCCAAAATCCATACCCTTGAAAGGTAGGTATCTCTATACCAATTGTGTCTCTACACAACTATTGGATCATTAGGTTATCAACTCTTGATACATGCATATCATATATGCATTCACTAATCTTGCCTCTAGAATCATTAGCCTTGACTGTGGTCAACAAGCTAATGGGCTAGCTAAGATGACCCATTTAATTAGATTCGAACATATTTGATATAATGTGAGCTTGACTATGGTCAACAACCCACACTATAAAGAACTCTGGTTCTCCTCCAATTAATGGAAGGCTTATATACCTTAGTATTTGTTTGAGGGATTTTAGTTAATTAAGTCTCATCATGCATGGTTGGCATACATTGGTATGCATCCTATATCTATCACATAAATATAAGCATGCAAATAAGGTATAGTTATGGACTTTACTACATTAATCTCCCCGAGCCAAAAGGGAAATCAAAAGGTCAAACCTAAGTAATATGCATGATTCAAACAAGTAAAAATAATTACATTATCTTCAAACTTATTGGATCTCCATCCGACCCATCTTGCTCCTTGATAGTGGTCTTCATTTCTATTTCTAATTCTAATCTAAGTAATCTAATTACATATTACAATTTGAAAAGAAATACAAACCAAAAACAAGTAGGCATGACATGAAAGTCCTCATTGGGTCGAAACATGCATTATGCTCAATCACATTGGGCCTTTGTCCATAACTATCCATCATGCCAATCATACACCCTTATATGCATTTCTAATGCATAAAGAAAAAATATATAATGGAATACTAACTTTGTTTCAACTCTTGAAACTTACTTTTGAGTTATTTTAATAATGTGATCAAATTAGGAAGTTTTTTGCCATTTTGGAAACTTTCATTTCAGGAAACCTTTTTGTATGCATGTGTTCTTGCCTTAATTATCAATCCAATTGATTATTAATTAATTATTAATTGATTATTTAATTAATTAATCATATTAAAAAATTAAAGAATCAATTTTGGGCTTAAAATAAAGGGTAGCCTGAAATCCACAAAATTAAACCCTAAGATGTATTCACACACAAACTAATTTTGTGTCTATTAGACCATTTGTGCCTTTTGGAATAAGCCAAGCCCATTCCAGCCCTTAAAACCCATTAATAAACTTAATTATAGTTTATAATATTTAATTTAAATTAGCTCCTTAGGCCTACCAAGTCATTCAGTAATTTAAATCAAGTCCGTAAACATAATTAAGCCCATTAAGTGGTTTTAATGAATTAAAATTAATCCAATTAATTCAAAGCCTATTTTAATTAATCCAATTAATTAAAAATACATTAATATATTAGATATATTAGATTTAGAAGATTAAAATCGTTCTAAACATGAACCCATCAAGAATACAGCAAGAACACACAAAGAACACCACTTTATCAAACTTTTCGACTAAACTAGTTTTCATGCAAAACTTGTTTGATTTAAATTTTGTTTGACCCTATGGCTTAATATCACATATTAAACACATAAATTATCATCAAAATAATTTTAGAGTGGATCAATGAAAATTTGATTTAGAACAGCCCCTAAAACTTTTATTGAAAAATAAAACCCTACAGGCCAACACATTGATACTTTTCCTCAAAAGATTCGTTTTTATTTTTCATTTTATATATTTGATCACATACATCCAAAAATTAATATTTCTCATTCATGAATAATCAGATCTGATATTTTCAAGTTCATGAAATAAATAACTAAAAAATAAAAACTATTCCATAAAATATAGAATTGTAGATTCATCGCAAAACAGTGGCTCTAATACCATGTTGGGAATTATTAGTTACATGCATCACATACATAAGCAGAATTTAAAATTTTTTAACCAATAGATCTGATCTTGCCATGAATTTACAATATAAATATTAATGAGAATAAGAAAAATCACCTTTGATTTTTGTTAAACAGTTGATTTTCCTTCTCACCGGGTTGTCGCAAACCACAATGTCCAAAATTGAACACCTCCAATTAGTAATCCACACTAGAGAAGGATTGAATGAACCAACAATGGAGAAATACAAGGGCTGGTTGAAATCCCTTGATGCTAGCAAGGGAGGCGGTGGCGACTAGGGTTGAGAGAGTGAGAGAATGTTTCTTTTCTCATAATTCACTTGACCCTAAAATCCCTATCACTTGGATTTTTATAGTTAGGTTAAAAATCCAACTTCATAATGGGATTGGGCTCATTAAAATTTTTGGAGAAATATTAAATAGGCTTTTGGAATTATTAATAATTTATTTGGCTTCAATTAAATCAAATTTAAATCCTTTCATAAAAGACAATACACAAAACCTACAAAATAGGCCCTTCATGCATACACTTAGATTTAATCACCCAAATGAATTCCAAATTCATCCAAATTAAATATGTAGGCTCCATAATACTTATGAAATATATTTAATTTATTTTGGTCCAGGAATTAGGCATCTAAGGCCTTCTACCAGGGTTTGGCATGTAACCCTTCCTCTAGAGGGTTTCTGTGCCAAAACCAATCTTTTGGGCCTCTTTTAATTTCTCCAATGGGTCTATTAATTATTATATCAGCCCTATAACACTTATAGTCAAATAATAATTAATGATTAAATAAAATATTTCAATTATATCCATTTTATATAACATTTCTAAAAAGTTTTGCAAATAATTTTACTTGATTATAATTAATTAAACTCTTTAATTAATTATTCTCTTATTCACTTCTCTATTCCCATAATAATATTAAATATTACTATCCTTGTCATTTTACTATTTTATCCTTTTCTCTATCTGTGTGTAACCTATTGGGTTCCTGTCCATATTGGCAGTATAATATGTAATTATGAGTTCTATTCGAAACTCACATGATTTAAACTTCTTTAAATCATTTTATCAATCCATATTGATATTTATGATACACTACTATACAAATCATGAGCGGCCTCTAGCTAGACATCATGGCTATCCAAACGTCAGGAAAGTCAAGTGGTTTGAATATACCCTTCCATAGAAGCAGTTACCGTGCAATTACTCCTTTCACCACTCTTATCTCAATTAGATTCTGAGTATGGATTTCTGTCAACTCATATAAATCTAATTATGTATGTTCTATTAATTTAACCATTGTTCCTAAAATGCCCTTCATGGATCCCTATCCATCTTGGCATATTACTCTGGCCAGAGCTTTTTCGAATAAGGCAATTATAGAATCATGCGAGATAACTTCCCTTAATAAATCTAATATGGTAAATCCTTTGTCAATCACTCAACTATCTTCAAGTAGGTCATGATATACCCAACCTCCTAACAATGTTCACCTCTAGTTGGAAGTAATCAGTTATGGAGTCAAAGTATACCACTTGCTACTTAAGATAACCTTGATGATCTCAAGTCTAAGGATACTTGCACAACTGCTATGAAGAGATTCCTCATTGATATAGATTTAATATCCATGTAAGGATTCTCTTTGTAGGTCTCCAGTGAACTTGTTTTTCTAACAAGCATCCACATGTTAGCTTTGATTATCTTTCATAATCATAGTTATGAGAACCACTGCTTGAACCATTCAAGAAGCATAACATGTGATAGTATGTCCGAATTAACAATGTTCTATCTTGTTAATTCTATGACTAGGGACATTTAGATATTAACACATTTGCATACAATAGACATCTCATATCATGAACACTTTCATGATTGCCTTTGCACTGTGTTTAGAATATCTAGGAATTCATTTATTAATTTAAGATTTACAAACTCATGTATTTAAATATAGCATTAATAAATGAACGATGCCTTTTATTAAGAATATGAATTCATACATATGAAATACATCCCTTTTACATGGGCTCTAGGGCATACTCTCTAACAAAACAAATAAAATAATCAATCAAGTAAGCAATTGAGTATGCCAATGTTCCTTGACAACAACGTCAAAAACTTGGTCAGTACTCAGTAAGTGTACTGAATCGATAAGTAAGAAAGTAGGGTATTTTTAAAACCCATGAATATTAAACACTAGGGAAACAAGATTGGTGTAACCATAATTAATCGATTGGAGTATGTACTCAAAGAATTAACCAACTGTTGTTGATTTTATTCTGTTGGTGATAAAAACAATTAACACAAAAATAAATAAAATGCAAACTATGAACTAACATGACAATTAAAAATAGAAAATATAAAATGGATAAAAATAACAATGGCTAATGACGTTGTCCAGGAATCTATTCTTCCCCAACCCTATACAAAGTTCATTTTAACATAACATTCATACATTTCAGATGTGGACAAACCATCTAAAAACCTAGTATCCTATCTAGAGCCTATTACTCTAACATCTCGATATCCCATTCTAGAGCTTATATGATAGCCAGCATAAATGTAGTTCCTAAGATCTAGATATGCACTAGCATCCCATTTTGGAGCTTACTATATCAATACATATTCATTTTTCTCTCTTTTTTTTATTTTTCAACACATAAACCCTAGATCTAATGGCTCCCCATCCAAAAATGTCATAAAAACTACAGAACATGTGAAGAATAATAGAACGTGCATGATATGAATATTAAGAAAGCATAAATCTATCAACTAAAATAAGATTACTAGCATAAATACTTGAATAACATCTATACCAAGAGAAGCACAAGGGAAAAGAAATATCAAAAATATATATTAAGTAAATAAGTTTATATTCCTTAAATGGTTTAAGGGATTCAAATTTCCCTAAATAACAAAATAAATACTCACTATTTATAATGAAAATAATAAGAAAAAAGGAAGAAAAAACTCTTAGACACATATTGAAGATGTAGAACTAAAGTTGCAGTAGTTTCTTTTTTTCTTCTTCAAGTTGAGCTTGATTGAAAACTGGTACATTAATCTATAAACTACACTATAGCTATGTATATTTATATTTTGATGTAAAACTATATTGAAAGTGTAATTCTTACAAGTAAATCTATAGAAATTAAGTATAAAAATAATAAAGTATGAAGAACTATGAGTTAAAACTATAGAAACTTAAAAGGATCTCCTTTTTAGCCTGATAGAATGCAGCTTGTATATTGATCCAGAGCATGACACGATGGAGATGATTGCTCTCAATCAAGTCTGATTGGTTAAAAGAGTACAATAGCAGTAATGTATGGCTGAGACATTTTAGTCTCGGTCATGCATACCTTATAGACTGAATTAACCTTGAAGTCTACATTGGACATGGTAGACTATTCATCTTAGCCGAATCCCTTGGTAAAATGGTACATTTTAAGGATCTATATGGCACACGACTGAGACAAATTATCTTAGCCTAGTGCTTACCACTTTTTCTTCATAAAATTCAAGAATACACCATTAAACACTCGAAAACTTCATAAATCTCAAAATAATCTTATTTGGCATAAAAAAGAATTTTAATATTTAAAATTGAAAAAATAAGCAAAATGCCATACAAACATAGATAAAAAAATACACTGAAGATAAACACTAAATTAGATTTATCAAGAATATAGCTAAGGAAGAAGAATAGGTGATAAAATAAGACTTAATTATCTAATCTTGCTTGTGTGAAGCTTTTATACTTATAAAATCACATTTATAATAGGATTAAGATACTCAAAATTTTATAGAAACGTTAAATGGGTTATGATAACTCTAAGTTTTGTATTTATTTTTAGTATATTTTTATTTGTGTTTGTCTCATTTTGTGTGTTTTTTGTTTTTTATGTGTTAAATCTATTTCTATGCTAAATTAGATTATTTTGAGAATTGTAGTATTGTGGTGTGTGTAATGGTGAATTTTTAAGGTTTCCCAAAAATTAGACCTTGCATATGGCAGAGACAAAATGGTCTCAACTATGTGCCATACAAAATTGTTAAAATGCTCCGTTTTACTAAAGAGCACGGCTAAGACCATTTGTCTCTATTTTGTCCAATGTAGAGTTTGAAGTTGATCAATCCAAAAGGGAGTGCACGATTAAGACCAAAGTGTCTCAGTCATGTGCTGATGCTATAGTACTATTTTGACTGATTACACATGGTTAAGACCAAATTGTCTAAATCATATGCCTCTGCTGATGCTATAAAAGATAAGTTCTATTTGGCTAAAAGGGAGGGGAGCAGCTATTTTAGTTATAGGGTTTTTCTTCTTTCATAGTTTAGGTTTTTTTTTCTTTCCCTTTGTAATTTCTTAGATTTGGTTTATTTTAGTTCAAGTTCTTAGATTTGATTTAGATTTATTTAATTTAGCTGTAGTTTTAGAGTTTATTTTACTGAAGAATTGGTAAAGAAGGCTTGGATTTAGATTTGAGCTTTATCACTATAATGGGCTTCCAAATTTCTTCTTTCCTTTCTTCCTTTACTTTATTTATGTTTAGTTAGTATTTTTATTACTAAGGGATCTATGAATCCTTATATCTTTGTAATGGATTAAACCTATCTTGGATTTATATATGCTTGAATGTTCTATTCTTCAATGTGATTATCTATTTATATATTTTATTGAGCATTTTATCATTTCATTTCATTTAAATTTAATGTTATTATATTTGTATGGAATGGGTATTGCCATGTTCGGTTCTTATATTTTCTACATCTAGAGACCTCAATGATTTTGAAATGGAGGTCTTGAACTCTCTTTGTAGACTACACTTGATTTAAAAATAGTTGAAGAATAGATGGGTAATGGATTGGTTGGCTCCAAAATGGGAAGCTAATTCATACCAAGGTAACTCATGCATATGGTAGCTATCGGATTGGCTTTGGAATGGAAAATTAGGTAGTTAGAATAGTTGGCTCCAGAATGGAAAACTTAGGGTTTAGATGGGTTGTCCACATTTAAGTTATAGATTTCTTTGTGGTTTAATTCAATGCATTGGATATAGGGACGATTAGAGTACCTTCGCATTATTTTTAATTAATGTTTTTAATATTTAGTTTAATCAGCTTTATTGTTTATTTATTTTTTAATTATATTTAGGATGCTCTTAATCGAAAACTTAGGAATTTATCCTAGATTAATCCCGCTAAACTATAGATATCTCACTTAACAGCCCTTTATTCCTTAGGTTAGATATTCTGGGATCCTAACTATATTCTTTTATATTACTTATTGATTCAATTCACTTATTGGGGTGCGAATAGGCTGCTAGAATTTAATTAATTCATTTAGGCCTAATTGAAATCCAGTCCAGGCCTTTTTATAAAGGATTTTGCGAAGAAGCTGCAAAATGGGGCTTTCTGTATAGACTTAGATTTAATTACCCAAATCTAAACAAATTAAATATATTGCCTTTATAGAATTTATGAAACATATTTAATTTTTTTGTCTAAAAACTAAGCCTCTAAAGCCTTCTATCTTGGTTCTAAGTTGAACCCTTCCTTTAGACGCTTTTGCATCGAGATTAAATTTTTTTGGGCTAATAGTTATTTCTCCAATGAAGCCATCAATATTATTTTAGACCTATAACCTTTATAGTCTAATAATATTTAATTTTGAAATACAATATTTTAATTAGGTCCTTTATTGTAGATAATTTCTAAAAAGCTCTATGAACTTTTCTTCATATGTACAATTAATTAAACTTTTTAATTAATTTTTTTCCTATTTGTTTTTCCACTCTTATAATAATACCAAATATTATTATCCTTTTCATTTTATTATTTTTCCCTTATGCTAAAGGTGTGTGACCTATTACGTTCCCATCCATATTGGTAGTATAATATGTAACTAAGAGTTTTAGTCGAATTGTGACTCTTCACCAAAAGTCTTAGTTGAATTATGACTCTTACGATATAAACTCTTTTAAACCATTTTATCAATTCCTAATTGATATTTATGATACATTATTATACAAGTCATTAAAGGCCTTTAGTTAAGTGACCGGTGTCTAGCAAGTGTACTAGATCAGCTAGTAATATAGGAAAATAAGATTAAGATTCCAAATATCATACCCAAGGGAACATGGTTTGTTAAGCAAAATAAGTATATGTGAATTAAATTAATCTCAGATTATTTTCCTAGTTTTTGAATAAGAAATAATAACTAAACTAAAATGAAATAATTAAATAAAATAAAAACAAAAATTAAACTTGTAAGGACCCAACATTTACCTTGGTGGGAATTATGTCTAATTAAATTGTATTGATGGCAAAATTAACTTTTATGTATAGTAATGGTCATTTTGGATTAAAATTTTATGGAGGGAAATGTGGTAATTTCATTAGATGTGTAAGGAGGGGTTAATTGAAGGAATAAAATGGATATTAGGGGTAGCATTGTAATTTAAATGTTAAATAGGCCAATCTTATGAGATAGTAAATATGGAAGGAGTTAAATGTTAACTTTAGTCTTCTAGAGACTTCCTCATGTGATTGGGTGAGGGAATTCATATATATATATTGCTTTCTCTTCTTTCTTTGTCAAAAGACTCCATCTCTTATTCTCTCTTTATGAGTCCAGCAATTGGGTCTTGGTAAGGGAATCTTTTTTCTTCTATCTCTCTTTGGTCAATGGAAAATTTTATGAAAACGAAGTGGGAATTTAGTTTTGAATGTTGTTTGTATAAGGGGAGACATGCAAAGACAAGGGCAAAAGAATCTTGAAGGAGTGAAGAAGTCTCAATGTAAAGGTAAAGGAATATTGTTTTGGATTGTACATTATATGTAGTTATCTCTATATTAGGAAATATGAACAGTAATTGACCTAAGGAGATTCAGGGTTCCTTGAGAACAGTGGGTTTTAATGACCTTTAAACCAGTGAAATCTTTATTTTTAGAGTTGATCTAGTTAAGTTATGCTATGGAGTAATGAACATTATTGTAAGTTATTCAGTGATATCTTGAGTTTAAAAGTTTGATCCATAGAGTCAGGATTTTTGATAGTATGCTTGCCGAGGATGAACACTTGACCAAATGGGACACTCACTCTGTCGAGTGGATCCACTCAGCAGAGTGGTTTTAGCCCCCTTTGCTTGCTTGGCTGAGTGTGCCTTCCACTTTGCCTAGTGGATCAACACTCAGCCGAGTGAAATTAATCACTCAGCTGATTGTTGCTCCACTGCTTTGCTCTCTTACCACCTTATTACCACTCTCCCATGATTAAACTACCACTCACCTAAATTAAACTAACACTCACCTGAGAATTTATATGCACTCATTTAGGATCAAATTAGAAACCAACAGTGGCATAGTATGTAGTTTAATTGCTTCATGTCTTATTTGTATATATGTGATGTTAACTGCATTATAACTATTAAATTTGATTATAAAAAGCTTAATTACTTGGCATACCATAAATACATAAGGATGAGTAACTTTATGATCTTTGAAATATAAGATTACAAGTATATTGCATATGATCAAGGTGTGACATGATGCTTTAACAAAGTAAATGATGTTGCCTAAATTGCTACACTTTTACCCTATTACATAAAGATCATAGATCCGTTAATGACATGAGCCTATAAATAATGAAATACTGGTATGATTACATAAATGCTTAAGATCTTGCAACCTTATATTATTGGCACAAAGGCTATATTATTTTGTAAAAAGGGGAACTAAGACCATTGATGTTATAAGTGAATGATGTTAAGCTTGCAGTCTTAGTTCAGTTGTTGATTAAATAGTCATGCCTAAAGGGATGGTGTTGTAGCTACTATTATTGATCCCGTTTAGGTCTATTGTTCATTCATTAATGGAACCATTGCTCGACCCCGTTTGGGTCTATTATTCGATGTCTTTAAATGTCTATTATTGATACCTTGGGGTATCTATTGTTGATACAAATTGGTATCTATTATTCCTGTTATCCACCTTTTGAACTAGTACTTAGGATGGCTATTAAAAGATTAAGGAAAAAGGTTCCTAAGAAGGAACCATACTGATTGTTTCATTCATTGAATATATAATCACCATAAATAGGCTTATTACATTGTTACATCTTAAATTTCTCTTGGCCATGAAATTGTTTCAATGTTTTGTAATTATTGCAAGAATTATTTATTAATGTAATGATTATGTGAAATTTTTATTGATGACTATTGTGAGTAGTCATCCATATTAATCATGCTTTCCCCTCTAAGCTTTATAACTTACCATAGGTTGTTTTCTACCCTGTAGGTTTGCAGTTAGAGGTTGTTATAGGACTTAGTTCTGCATTGAGAGGCCAACACGAGTCATTCAAGATTTTAATGTAGGATAGTTTTGGATAATGCTATTATCTAGTCCTATATTTTTATAACTTATGATCTGATGTAATTATAATGGAAGACTATAAATTGAATTAAGTTCCCTTTTTGCCCCCATGTGTTTGTCCATGTGTTTATGGATGAATGGTTTGTGATTCCATGAACATGTTTTCCTTGTATGAGAAAGCCTTGGATTACCATGCATGTTATATATGTACCATGTAGTCAATTGGTAGGCCTTGTGTGCATCATTTAGGGTGTCACAATTTATGTTATCAGAGCCCTGATTTATTATTTTCTGGGCAATAGGAGTCTAGGATTCTATGGTGTGGTATAGTGCCATATTGGCCTAATGCAGTAGTCTCTATTTTTCATATAGATTGAAGATGGAGGACTCTAGAGATGCTATCGAAGAATCGATTGAGAGTAATTTATTGGTTAGAATGGGTCCCTCCAATATTATATATTTATCTTCCAATCAGAATGAGATCACTACTGCCATCCCTGGAGAGGCACTGTTAAAGATCTCTTAGGACATGGCTTAGATTCTACAAAGGATGACAGCACCTAAGGCTCTAATCTTGATCTTGGAAGTCAGTAAGTATGGTGCTGAGGAATTTTTAGCTGCCATATTTGAACAATCAGAGCAAGCTAAATTTTTGCTGGAAAAGTTGGAGAGAATTTTTGATGATATCCATTATTTTTATAATCATAAGGCATCATGTGCTATGTATTTACTTCAAGGGCTAATGTATGATTAGTGGAAGCTAGTATTTAGACAGCCTCAATTATCGGATCCTCTTACTTGGGGGTTCTTCAAAACTGAATTTAGGAAAAAATATGTTACTGAGACCAATAAAGAAGAAAAGCTAAGATAGTTTCTGACTTTGAAATAGAGGGCTATATATGTGGCTAAGTTTGGGAAGCAATTAAGTCGGTTGTGCAAGTATATCCGCAAAGAGATGTTGACTAATACCTTTAAATGTAGGCTATTTGAAGATGGACTAAATAATCATATTAGAGAAAAACTGATAGGACTAATATCTCTCCAAAGTGTGGATTTCCATCAACTTGTTATAGTAGCTATAAAGATTGAGAAGCATGAGTTAGTTAAAAGTGAAAAAGAGCAAAGAAGGAGCAGGGCTAGAAATAGATGGTCCACTGAGAAGAGGTTTAAAAGAGAGTAAAATGATCACAAGCTGAATCTATGCACTGCCCTGCTAGTAAAGGGAAGAGGTAAAAGTCTTTTTCCATGCTTAAACCAAGTAAAGATACATCATCAAAGTAGAGAGGGAGTCAACTATCTGAATGTCCTCATTATTTAGAGCAACATTGGGGCACATGCCAAAAATTAGCAGGTGCATGATTTAATTATGGTGCTATTGACTACTATGTAGCAAATTACCTCTTAAAGTGGGAATAAGGCTCGCCACATCAAGGTAGCAGAGGAACTTCAAATTTACTTTCTGCTGGTAGAGCCAGAAGCAGAGGCAGAAGGTGAGGTGGATTTAGTCAGTATGGGTCATAATCTCATAATACATTTGAATCAGCTAATCAGCATGTAGCACCCATTGTATTGGGTAGGGCATATGTTGTGAAGGCACGAGAGGATCAAGATGCTCCTGAAGTCATAGCTGGTATTTATTCACTCTTTGACTCTGATATCCATGCACTTATTAATCTGAGTTTCGCCCATTCAGTTATTTCCAATGGTGATATGGGTAGGAGTGTGTCTAGTGTTCATCAATTGGATTATGATATTTGTGTGACCAGTCCTTTGGGCATAGTATATATGTGAACAAAGTATTCAAGGATTGTCCAATCTTGATTCAAGGAAGGAAATTTTTAGCCGATCTTATTGAGTTGCCATTTTTGAGAATTTGATGTTATTCTAAGAATGGATTGGCTATCTAAACACATGCATTGGTAAATTATGGGGTTAAGATGCTAACTCTTAGTGATACTAATGGCAAAGGAATAGTAGTTCAAGGCATTCAAATTCAACCTTTAGCCAAATGATATCTGCCATGCAAGCTAGACAATTTCTCGGATAAGGTTATGAAGCATTCTTGGCCTTGGTTCTTGACTTAAATTAAGATACCATTAAACTTCAAGATATACCTGTGGTGAATTAATTCTTTGATGTGTTTCTTGAAGACTTACCTAGCCTTCCACCAAAAAGGGACGTAGAATTGTCTAGTGAGGTTTTGCCTTGCACAACACCTATTTCAAGGGCACCCTATAAGATGGTTCCAATGGAATTGAAAGAGTTAAAGGTACAATTACAAGAATTACTTGACAAAGGCTTTATCAGGACTAATGTATCGCCATGGCATGCATCGATTTTATTTATGAAGAAAATGGATGGTTCTATGAGGATGTGTATTAATAACTGGCAGTTAAATAAAGTGACAGTGAAAAATAAGTATCCATTGCCTAGAATAGAGGATTTATTTGATTAGTTGAAAGGGGGTAGGAGTATTTTTAATGATTGATTTAAGATCGGGGTATTACCAACTCTGAGTTAGGGATGTGGACATCCCAAAGATAGCATTCAAAACTCAATATGGGCATTACGAGTTTCTAGTAATACCATTTGGGTTAACGAATGCACCAGTTGCCTTTATGGATTTGGTGAATAAGATATTCAAACCTTATTTGGACTAGTTCATGATGGTTTTTATTAATGACGTATTGGTTTATTCTAGGAATAAAGAAGAGCACGCTGAACATCTAAGAATTTTGTTACAAACTCTGAGAGAGAACCAACTGCTTGCTAAGTTAAGCTAATGTGACTTCTAGCTGAAGGAAATTTCTTTCCTTGGCCATATAGTATCTTCTGAGGGCATTAGAGTTGATCCAGCTAAAATTAAGGCTATTGTCAGTTGGAGACCACCCCAAAATACACCAGTAGTGAGAAGTTTATTGGGTTTGGCAGGCTACTACTACCGCTTTGTAAAAGGATTTTCGATTATTACTTCTCTAGTTACTAAGATGTTGAGGAAGAATGTCAAATTTTAGTGGACTGATTGATGTGAGGAAAGCTTTGATAAGATAAAGCGAATGTTAATAGAAGCTCCAATCATGACTCAGCCAATTTTGGGAATGGAGTATATCATGTATACTGATGCCTCTAAAGTTGGGTTTGGTTATAGGTTAATGCAAGAGGGTAAAGTAGTGGCTTATGCATCCCGACAACTTAAACCACATGAGCAAAATTACCTAACAAATGATTTAGAGTTAACCGTTGTAGTTTTTACCTTGAAGATTTGGCGACATTACTTGTATGGTGAAAGATGTAGAATCCAAATAGATCATAAGAATCTCAAATATTTACTTACTCAAAGGGAACTCAAATTAAGGCAGCAGAGATGGCTCAAACTGTTTAAGGGTTATGATTATATTGTAGACTACCATCTACGTAAGGCTAATATGGTAGTTGATGCTTTAAGTAGAAAGGCAATGGCTATTATGGTCTTACAACACAGTATATGGAAATTCTCTTCAGATGCTGCTTTGATAGCCCAATTGAAGTCTAAGCTTTATGTAAGACATGTTGTGATAGATGCATAGAAAAGTGATGAGAAGTTATAGTAGGTTATACAATTTATGCGTGAAGAAGATCAATATGGGTACTCAGTAAAAGGCCATGGAAATTTTTATTTCAAGGATAGGTTATGTGTTCCAGATGATAAAGAATTGAGAAGAACTTTGCTACATGAAGCTCACAACAAAGTATTCGCTATGCATCCCGGAGATAACAAGATGTATCAGGATCTTAAGCAATGTTATTGGTGGCTAGTTATAAAGAAGGATGTATTCGATTATGTCTTTAAGTGTTTAACTTATCAGCAAGTGAAAGCAAAGCATCAACTTCACTCTAGATTGTTGAATCCCATTCCAATCCCTTAGTGAAAATGGAAAGATATTACCATGGATTTTGTGATAGGATTACCTTCTATGCAGCGGAAGCATAATGAAGTTTGGCTAGTTATTGACAAGTTCACTAAATTAGCATTTCTTACCAGTTAAAGTAGACAATTCCATAGAACAATTGGCAGAATGATATATATAATGGATTGTTTGACTTCATGGAATACCGATATCTATAATCTTAGATTGAAATCCTAAATTCACATCTAGATTTTGGCAGAGTTTGCAAAAGTTTTGGGAACATGGTTAAAGTTTAGTATAGCTTTCACACGCCTCTTCAAGTTTACACCCCTATCAGAAAAGGCATCATTTAGGACACATTTGGACCTATAAATATATGAAGTTAACTATATTTTGGATATAGAAAAACTATCAAGTAACTACCAAAATGAATGAAAAAGATTATGAGGAAAAAGAATATACCAAGAAAAAATGATCAAAAGAGGTCATTCAACATGCAAGTATTTTTCTGAAGAAGCATAGCAAAGACATTAACCGATCTTTCTTCTATTTTTCTTTCTATTATTGTTCGATATCATTCTCTTCTTTGTGTTTATTGCTTTAACAATATGTATCTAGGCTAATTAGTTAATTAGAATTACAAGTATGGTTGATCTTTATTAATAACAATATCTTGTTTTAATGTATGAATGATTTAACTTGAATTGGGTGTTTTACTTATTATGTATGCTTGATCACCATAAATTAAGATTAGTTTGTTTGATTGTAGTTCTAATAAATTCATTTGATTGTATTGCTAGTTATAAATTAAGATTAGTTTATTTAGTTTAAAGATTTAGGAATTTATTATAACCAATTCATTGAAAAGTTATATTTGGTTAAATTATTAAATGGCTCATAAAATTGTTTTAAGTGTTTGTGCATTTTTGTGGCATTATATGAGCATTAAATAACTAGTTTCATTGTTGTTTGTTTGTTTTTTGTATGAATGTCGTGTATGATATATGTTCTTCATGATTTTATGTTTTAATTCATGTTGGTACATATTATATGTATTTTTAATGTTTATGGCCTGTATGACATAAAATTAAAAATGGCAAAATGGGAAATTATACTAGAGTTGATTTATGGCACAAATCTAACTAGTTAGTGTCTTGGCCTTTTAAGAGAACTTATT
Source organism: Excoecaria agallocha (assembly GCA_037975025.1). NCBI lineage: Eukaryota > Viridiplantae > Streptophyta > Magnoliopsida > Malpighiales > Euphorbiaceae > Excoecaria > Excoecaria agallocha. The sequence goes on along the minus strand of JBBPFJ010000764.1, from coordinate 25,981 downwards.
CAATAAGAGAAGTTAGTCCATTAGGCTTCGGCCCTGGCCCATCATGGCGTCTCCTCTTAAAAGTTCAAGTACACAATTTCCATTAATGGGCTTGGCTAAATTAATTAAAATTGGATTTTATTTTATCCATGAATGTTATGTATATTTATTTGCTTGTTTTGTGTGATGAATGGATATGTATGGTACATTCATGGGCCCTGGGTTTTTGTAATTAAATATGGCCTATGAGCCATTATGTATTATTGTAAAAATTTCATTTATTTCTTAGAATAGAATTTATTTGAAGACTTTGTAAATCAAGATGAAGCCCACCAGAGTGGAGAAGCCCAACTCGAAGATTCTTATGTAATAGTATAGAATTTTAGTTGTAGGTTTTTGGGCCTATGTTTGTAATGCTTTACTTTATGCAATTATATATATATGCATGCTATGAATGGATGACAAAGCATATGCCATGTAAGCCGTAATAAAATGAATCCCTAAAATAGTAAGTCTCAAAGTTGCCTTCCTAATTCAAAACATGTCAAGGCATCGATCATCGGTCATATAGACTAGGAGTCCTAGATTTGCTTGATTATCTTTGTGAGGCATGGATTGTGAATGTAGATTGGACTTAACATGGAAAACTACAAGAAAATAGCAAAATAGCAACGGAAAAATAGCAACAAAATTGTTTCCATTGCTAATTTAGCAACGAAAATCAAATTCCGTTGCTATTTAGCAATGAAAAAAAATTTCGTTGCTAAAAATGGTTGAGGTTTTATTGAATTAGCAATGGAATACAAATGGCTATACGTTGTTGCTAAAAAGGGAGGGAGATTTATGTGCCAAAATTTAGCAATGAAAATTAGCAACGGAAACTCATTTCCGTTGCTAAATATGGTGGCACTTGATGGAGGGAAAATTTGGGATAAAATATAGCAAAGAAAATTAAATTTCGTTGCTAAATAGCAACGAAAATTTTATTCTGTTGCTATTTAGGTAAAAAACAGGTGAAATAAATTGGGTCCAAAAATAGCAACGAAAATGAATTTTTGTTGCTATTTTAGCAACGTAAATGAATGTCCGTTGCTATTTAGCAACCGAAAATATTTCTGTTGCTAATGTCGTTGCTATTTCAACTAACCCTAGGTATAAATTGGCCTACTTTCTGCATTTTTTTATTTCTTTTTGTGCCTCAACCATCTTCTTTTCTATCTCACGCTCTCTACCATAATTTATTTATCATAACCATTTCGTGCCTTCTCCCTCCGATCTTCATCCATTTTTGAAGAAAAACTATTTTTAGGAGGAAAATCAAAGACTGCTGGGTTCTTTGTTGTTGTCTTCCTTGCAGATCTGATCCTTTTGCAGATCAGTGGTCCAATTTCCTTGCCCATCTCTTTCTGTTCTCCTTTCCTGTCCATGTTTTCCTTCCTAACTATTAGATCTCTGTATTGTTCTTTGTTTTTGCTCGAAATAATCTCATGGGTTTGTTTTATTTTATCGATTCAGCTAGTTTTAAAGAAGATAGTGGAATCAGCTCACAGACCATTTGTCAAAGAAAGGAGCTTTCTGATTACGTCCCTTTGTTGGCTGAACCCTATTAGCATTTGCGGTTCTTCTTCAGTTCAGATAGAGAACTCAGATTTTGGCATTCTACATAAAGACGCCTTTTATGGGTAACTTAATTTCTAAAAACTAATTTGCTTATTAAGGTGTTCTAATTGTTTGTAAATCATTTTTGCAATGCGAGAGTAATCAATAAGGAAACTGCTGAAACTCCAAATAGGGCTGAATTCATTGTTCCTTTCAGTGCATTTGACATTTTCGATTGTGTGGTATATTTTTTATCATTAGTGGGGATGATAATAAGTGTCAAATTTCTATCGTTATTATTTTGTCTGTTGTGGTTTTCACCCAGTAAGCTGAATTAAGAGATGGTCACCTACATTGATGTATTTTGTACTACTTTCAACTTTTGGTCTATGTTCACCTAGCGGTGAAAAAATGGTATTATAAATTTTGGGAGTGATGAGCTAATGTAGAGGAAACAAAGCAATAACATAGAAGCTTGAGCATATCGAAGTTCCAAAAAAAGGAAAAGAACTACAATAGACTTAGATTGAAATGAAGTATTGAAAACAAAGTTGGTGGTAGTAGACATTTCCGTGTTGATGGTCCTATATTGAGTTAAATTGAGGGAAATGATTTATTAACCAGCCCTCTTTAAGATGGGGGTTGAGGCATAGCTGTGGTGAACTGATACAAAATATAAACTACAAAGGACTTGTGAATCTGCATGTGACGCTTTTGAGTTTTTTATTTTTGTTATTGTTTTGTTCTAGTGGGCTCCTCGAATTAGCTCTCTATTTTGGGGAATTTTGTCTTGTTTTTGGTTGTTGACAGTATTTGTGCCCTTCAATCCGAGGCTTGATTGTCATGGACTGTTATTTACTCTATCAATAATAATGTTGTAATATTCAAATCTAATTAAAAATATAGAAATGATCAATAATGCTGTAATATTCAAATCTAATTAAAAATATAGAAATTATCACTTAATACTAAAATATGAGATATAATAATTATGCATCATATCTACATTTAGTTTTGGTGCTGTTTATGGAAGTGTGAAGCTCAAAATTCTTAAGGTAATACCTTGATTGTTGTTATTTTTCTCATTTATGATTTCAATTGTATCCAGGTTTCAGCAAGATCTTATTATAAATTAAGAAAAACACATATCATTTTGTAGTAAAAATATAAGAACGTTATTAAGAAACTTATCTTGATGTTTAACTTCTCTTGCATAATTATGTGATTTGACTTCTTTGATGTTGCTACAAGAACTTAAGAGTTGAGCATCTAATGGAATGTACAAGCTTTAGAAGCTTAATTTGAGTGAAATGGTTCTTTGTAGCTAACTCAAAATTATTTAGTATTTTGGGATAATGTGGCAGGAAAAGTCTGATATGGGTTGATTATACTACAATTGTGTAAGCCTATTAAATGATTTTAATTTGTTGTTTTATAGGGTTGGAATAAAAAGTGAGTATGCAATCTATTCTATTTCCTCACTAAACTTGTTGCACTGCCTAAGATTTTTGAACATATGATGGGCAGATGCAGGATTCAAGATATTAATTCTATAAGTTTTTCTTACTTTCATCCAAATTTGCATGATCTCAACTTTTAGTTATTTAAATTAATCATTTAACTGATGTGATTTGACTATCTAGAATGTTGTAGTTTCAAATGTTTTGATGTTTGGTAAAGTTATGACTGGTTTTTTAATAAAGACAATAAAAAATTTCAAGTCATGGAGCAACAGCTATTACACATTGAATACCCAACAGCACAAGGGGATGTATTTAGTATTTGATTTTTTAATAATATTTCATTTGAAATTATTGGGTCATCTTGTTTCTTTCATCTTTTCTGAAAGTGTGATGAAATATGGATAACGAGATAAGAGATCTTGTATTTTTATTTTCAAAATTAACATTGTATTTTTAGTTTTCTTAATTGTAATACGCATGTCTAATTTACAGATTTGAGTTTTTCATTTAAGCTACTAATAAATTGGGTAATCAAGAGACTATGTTAGGCATTCACCAGCTGTAGAGGACTGATGAGAATTTTCAAATTTAAAAATTTCTGAAATTTTAGTGATGCTATATCATTTAGCACTACAATCTGTAATTCATAGAATATGAATCTATTAGCAGAATCATTTTGTTTTCACATCTGTAATACTTACAACCTTTATTGCTAGTGAATTTTCGATACATCATCACTTGATATATATCCTTATGTTTTATTAAAATGTTTTTTGTAGCAAGGTAGCGAATTTCATGTTCTAATTAGCAAAGGTACCTTTCTTCTTTAAAAAAAAATATTATGCGCCTAGCTTTGGCATAGATAGTGAGTAATAATAGCCATATCCAATATATTCAGCTCGTGCTGCACATGTACATTTAGTTGTATGAGGATCCATGTAGGAAATGCACGCATGAAAGAAACCATGGAGATTATCTCAACAGGTATAACAATTTTTTAAAGGATAAAATAAAATTAAAAAAAAGTCAAGCAGATAAAGGTGAGAAGTATTAAATCTGCAAGCATAGAATTTTATGTGGAATTTGACTTTTTTAAAAAAATGGAAGGAGATTGGTTGATAATTTGAAACCCTCTTGTGGCATGTTTTTCATTACACTGTTTGCATGCTCATTATTTTATAAACTAATCTCCTGTAGAAGTTCAGTCTTTTTATAAATCAAAGGGCTACCCAGAACTTTGTGTTTTGTTTGGGCTAGTTTGCTTTCATTAATAAGCATGCCCTTTTTGGGAAAGGGATATAGAAATCATTACTGTGGCTTGGATATATTGCCAACAGTTGGGATGAATGGATAGGCATGGATCGACTCTTGAAACACACTGAAGAGAATATCCTGAAACAGTAGGCCCTTGAGAAAAAACAAGGTGTAGACAAGAGTTCAAAGCTTGGACATTCCGTGCAGACTAGGCCAAAAACCTCTGCTGGTTAGCTTACATTTATCTTTTTTGCATATCTAGTGTTAGTTTTTCTAATGTTTTTAAAAAGGCAAGCAGTTCCTGCATTGGTATTTTTATATGCTTATATACACGTCTTTATGTCACTTTTAGATACCTGATTTGCAACAAACTAGTTAATATTTTATATTTCTAGAGGTATCTGTTGCGAGTGAATGTCTATAATTTGTTGAATTGAAGGTGGAGCAATAAGCTCTACTTTGAAATTTGTAGAATGGCCTCAATTGAATATCTTATGGAGTCTCCCTTCAAGATACAACCTTGCAGGTCTAGTTCGGTTGAAGATGAGTTAGGGCTTCTGAAAGTCATAGAGCTTAAAGCTGAAGAGGTTAATAGGACCATAATTCATAACTTCGGTTGGAGAAAATGGAGTATATTTTGGGATTTGCCATATTGGAAAACTAATTTGATACAACATAATCTAGATGTGATACATATTGAAAAAAATGTTTTTGAAAATATTTTCAACACAATCATGAACATTGAAGGGAGGACAAAGGACAATGCAAAATCAAGAGCTGATTTGAAAATATTTTGTAGAAGAAGTGAGTTAGATAAAGATCCAAATGTAGGTAAATATCCAAAAGCATCTTACATTTTGGACAAAAAACAAATGCAAATTTTGTGTGAATGGTTGAAAAGGCTTAAATTTCCAGATGGATATGTTTCGAACTTGGCAAGGTGTGTTGATATGAGGAAGTACAAATTATTTGGCATGAAAAATCATGATTATCATGTATTTATGCAGAGACTAATTCCAATTGCATTTCGGAAGGTCCTACCAAACAATGTTTGGGAAGCTATAGCAAAATTAAGTTTGTCTTTCAAAAGCTTAACTTCATCTGAAATTCAAATGTCCGATATGGAAAGTCTAGAAATGGACATACCGGTTACATTGTGCAAGTTAGAGAGTATTTTTCTGCCCAGCTTCTTTGATTGTATGAAGCATTTACCCATATATTTAATACACGAGGCTAAACTTGCAGGTCTAGTTTAATACCGATAGATGTATCCATTTGAGAGGTAATTAAATACACTTTTGAGCTAAAACTAACATAGATTTATATCATATGAGTAAATTAATTAATTATCCTATTTGTGATGTAGGAATTTGCATCACTTGAAGAAAAATGTTAAAAATAAGGCCAGAGTTGAAGGCTCTATATGTAATGCGTATTTAGTAGACAAAGCAAGTACATTTTGTTCACATTATTTTGAGCCGCATGTGATGACTCGAGAATGAAAAGTTCCTCGTAATTACGATAGGGGTGCATGGATTGATGATGATAACTTATCTATTTTTACATATCCTAGCCGAACACATGGACAATCAACAAGAAGAATGTTGATAGACAAAGAAATGGATGCTGCCCATGGTTACATTTTATTGAATTGCCAAGAAATTTAGCCTTTCGTGTAGTAAGTTTAAGTTATATTTGAAATTGGTTAAGTTCTTATTCTTGGTGATTAGAGTATATAGCTAAGATAATTTTTAACGTTTTTAGTGAATACGAGGAATTGTTAAGTGAGCTAATGCCGGGAAAATCATAGGATGACATCAAGAAAGAAGTGGAAAGAAACTTTCCTCTTTGGTTTGCAAATTATGTAAGTTTTTAACTTGCAATACGAGGGATATTTTAATAAAGTATTGTTAAACTTACAAATTCTTATATTTATTGATTAGGATTCCTTTTTTAAATTATGTAGGCTTCTGAAAATAGAATAGAAAATAGGCTTATATGTGATCTTGCGAAAGGACCTTTGTGAACTGCTAAATCATATCCAGTCTATTTCGTTAATGGATACAAATTCCATACAGGAAATTATGGACATAGCATGGCAACAACAAATAGCGGCAGTTGCATACAAGGGGAGCTGATGGATTACTTTGGAAAAATTATTGAGATTCTTGACATTGAACCATCAGGTATTTGCTCAAGAAAAATTAGATCCAAATTCAAAGAAATGATAGAAATTGAGGGTTATGCATGGAAGAATCTCTCTTTGCAGACAAGAGATTTTTATTATCAAGAGTTTGAGGTAAAAAAGCAAATTATATTATTTGTGATGAAATAGCTGATTTCATAGATTAATGTTATATCTATTGTATTTTACATTAATTAAATTATGTTATTTTTCAGAAAGAATTTTTTTGGTATGCAAAATTTAATGGTGTCATTTATCAAGTTTGGGAAAAGCATGCTCGTCAACGATATAAAGAATTTGTGGCTAAATTAGACAAGAGTGGTGAATGACCTTCTTTTATTTCTAAAAAAATATGGGGTCGTTGGCAGGAATACTGGGCATCACCTGAAGAAATTGCCATTTCAGAGAGAAATTCTTCAAATAGACGAGGATGTTCAGATGGAGAGAGTTTAGCGATGCACACTGGAGGAACTTTGAGCCACCATGATCATGCAGATAAATTGGTAAGTATTTGAATTTTAGGAAATTTATATGTAAATTTCTATGTCACAGGAGGTAATGATAATGTTTGATAATGTTGGATAATGATAATGTTTCATAATGTTCGACAATGATAATATTGGATAATAATGATGTTTGATAATGATAATGTTTGATGACTGTTGGATAATGATAATGTTTGATAATGATGCATTTTTTAGATAAGTTTTTCATTTCACAGGAGGTAAATGTCTTCAATTTAAAGGAAATTTTGCTGAATTTTTTATAAATGTTAGTTTATTTGGTTATGCAGGAAAAGTCCTTGGGTAAGAGGCCAACATATCCTGAAGTTTTTATGTACACCCATACAAAAAAGCATGATAATCAGACTTTTGTTAATGCTCATTGCAGACAACTAAATGTATGTTAAATTTATATTTGTATATTAATTATTTATTGAAATATAGTTAATTCATTGTAATTGTTGTAATTATAGGAGCAATTACAAGATACTTTCACTCAACAGTGACAAGTCTTTGAAAATGTGGATGAGAGTCAGATATTTCTTGATGTAGTTTGTGGTAAGAATAATCGAGGAAGGATTTTTGGCTTAGGATCAATTGCAAATATATCCCATTCACATTCCTCTGCATCAACCACAGTTGCTTGTAGTAGGCGTTCTGAACCTTCTGAGAGAGTCATTCAGCTTGAGAATGCTATCAGTATGTTGCTCGATACTGTAATCCAACTGAAGAATGAGGTGAAAGAGTTGAAAAACTAGGGACACCTCTCAACAGCCAGATCATCCGCCTTCACCAACTACATAGTTTATATTTGTAATATTTACATATTGGTACTGATTTTGAGTTGTATTTCTATATATTGGTTTTTATAGATTCTACTATATTATTTAGGTACCGATACTAAGTTTACGTTAATTTTTTATGGATTTCTTATTCATACTATGGATTATACTATGTTATAATTAAGTTATTTGCATTATATTTTTTTAATGTCTAATCAATTCAGATCCTCAAAATTTTGATGATTTCAATCGCTACGTTTAGTAACGACAATTATCGATGGGAATTTATGTATGAATTTTGATTGCTAAAATTAGCTACGAAAAAAATAATATTTCCTTTCCTAAAATTAGCAATGGAAAATGTAATTTCGTTGCTAAAATTAGCAATGGAATATGAAATTCCATTGCTAAAATTAGAAATAGAAAATGAATTTCGTTGCTAAAGAATGAAATTTCATTGCTAAATTTATCAACGGAAAATCCGTTGATAAATTTAGCAACAGAATTTCATTTTTCGTTGCTAAAGTTTACCAATAAACTGAAAATGAGTTGATTGAATTTAGCAACAGAACATGAATTCCGTTGCTAAAAATAGAAACTGCCGGATTAACAATGGAATTTTCCATTGCTAATTTCCATTGCTATTTGTTTTTAGCAACAGAAAATTGGTATTTTCCATTGCTAAATTGCATTTTTCTTGTAGTGGAAAGGGATGCCCGGACCTAGGCAACAAATAAATGGGTTTGTGCTATAACATCTTAAGGTGTTAGCCCATTTGATCCAAGAGTCATGTACGAGACTTGATTGGAGTTTTCCTACCTAAGTAACTTAACTTGTTAGGTGTATAAGCTCAGCTTGACTAATAAGTTTTTATGAAAAGTGGATCTTGGCCCACATTAAATCACTAACGCAAATTATTTAAAGGGATATTAATTCGATTTGTGGGATTATAAATAAGACGTCATTTAATCTTGCTAAGTTTTTATTGTAGATTGAAAATGGCTTCTTCAAACAACAACTTTTCATTGCGATCGGTACTGGAAAAGGACAAACTGAATGGCACCAATTTCATAGACTGGTCTCGAAACTTGAGAATTGTTCTTAAGCAAGAGAAAAATTCGTATGTTTTGGATGCACCCTTACCTGAGGAACCTTCTAAGAATGCCTCTACGATTCAAAAGAAAACTTTTGAGACCAAGAAAAGAGACTCTAATGATGTGACCTGTCTGATGCTGGCCACTATGGTGCCTGACTTGCAAAAGCAATTCATGGACCAAGAGGCTTATGCGATCATGGTGCACCTCAAGGAGATGTTCCAAGAGCAAGCTCGTCATAAGAGGTTCGTGACAACAAAGGCCTTAATTTCTTGTAAGATGGCTGCGGGTACTCTTGTTAGTACCCATGTACTCAAGATGAAAGGGGATCTCGATACTCTTGAGAAGCTTGAGGTATAAGTCCCGAAGGAATTGGCCACTGACTTGATCTTAGGCTCATTGACTGATGATTATGATCCATTTTTCATGAATTATAACATGCATGCAATGAATAAGACAGTTATAGAGCTTCATGGGATGCTTAAGAATGCTGAAGAGAACATTCGAAAGACTAATCCCATACTTATGGTTCAAGGGGGCATTAAGAAGAGACACGCTAAGGGAAAGGAAAGGGAAAGGCAAAACCCAAGAATGACCTGGCTCAACTCAAGTCAAATAGGAGTGCACCTCTGGCCCAACCCAAGCCCAAGGTGCAAAAGCTCAAAGAGAGCAAGAGCACATGCTTCCATTGCAACAAGATAGGGCATTCGAGGAAGAATTACGCTATCTTCAAGGAAGAACAAAAGAAGAATGGAGCCAAGGCATCCAGTTCTGGTATTTTTGTTGTTGAAATTAACCTTTCTATTTCTACCACTTGGGTATTGGATACCGGTTGTGGTTCTCACATTTGTTCAAATGTGCAGGGGCTAAGAAATAGGCGGTTACTTGGAATGAATGAAGTGGACCTCCGTGTGGGGAATGGAGCACAAGTTGCTGCCATGGAGATAGGCGACTATCAACTCACTTTACCTTTCGAACTTTGTTTATATTGAAAAATTGTTATTATGTGCCTGCTATGAGCAGAAACATTATTTCAGTTTCTTGTTTTGATGTGGATGAATTTGATTTTGTTATTAATAATAGCAATGTTCATATTCGTCGCCAAGGCATTTCATATGGCAATGCCATCTTGCAAAATGGCCTTTATATCTTTAATCTACAAAACAAAGAGTCCATATACAACATTAATACAAATAGGGTTAAATCAAACGAATTGAACCCTACTTACTTATGGCATTGTCGTTTAGGGCATGCAAATGAAAAGTGCATTTCAAGACTCCACAAATCTGGAGTGCTTGGGTCATTCAACCTAGAATCTTATGACACATGTGTTAGAGAGTATGCCCTAGAGCCCATGTAATAGGGATATTTTTCATATGTATGAAATTTATATTCTTAATAAAAGGCATCATTCATTTATTAATGCTATGTTTGAATACATGAGTTTGTAAATCTTAAATTAATAAATGAAGTCCTAGATATTATAAACACAGTGCAAAGGCAATCATGAAGTGAGATGTCTATCGCATGCAAATGTGTTAATATCTAAATATCCCTAGTCATAGAATTAACAAGATAGGACATTATTAATTCGAACAGACTAGCACATGTTATGCTTCTTGAATGGTTCAAGCATTGGTTCTCATAACTGTGATTATGGATGATAATCAAAGCTAACATGTGGATGCTTGTTAGAGGAACAAGTTCATTGGAGACCTGCAAAGAGAATCCTCATATGGATATTAAATCTATGTCAGTGAGGAATCTCTTCATAGCGGTTGTGCAAGTATCCTTAGACTTGAGATCACCAAAGTTATCTTAAGTAGCAAGTGGTATACTTTGACTCCATAACTGATTACTTCCAACTGGGAGTGAACATAGTTAGGAGATTAGGTATATCATGACCTACTTGAAGATATTTTCGTGATTGACAAAGGATTCACCATCCCAGATTTAACAAGGGAAGTTATCTCGCATGATTCTATGATTGCCTTGTTCAGAGAATCTCTAGCAAGAGTAATATGCCGAGATGGATGGAGATCCATGAAGGGCATTTTAGGAACAATGGTTAAATTAATAGAACATACATAATTAGATTTATATGAGTTGACAGAAATCCATACTCAGAATCTAATTGAGATAAGAGTGGTGAAAGGTGTAATTGCACGGTAACTGTTTCTATGGAAGGGTACAGTCAAACCACATGACTTTCCTGACATTTGGGTAGTCATGATGCCTAGCTAGAGGCCAATCATGACTTGTATAATGATGTATCAAAATATCAATAGAGATTGATAAAATGATTTAAAGGAGTTTAAATCATGTGAGTTTTGAATAGAACTCACAATTACATATTATACTGCCAACATGGACTGGAACCCAATAGGTCACACACATATAGAGAAAAGGGTAAAATGGTAAAATGACAAGGATAATAATATTTGATATTATTATGAAGGTAGAGAAGAGAATATGATAATAATTAATTAAAGAGTTTAATTAATTATGATCAAATAAAATTGTCCGCGGAACTTTTGAGAAATGTTATGTAAATTGGACCTAAATGAAATAATGTATTTCATGATTAATTATTATTGTCTTATAAGTGTTATAAGACTACTATAAGTGTTATAGGACTGATATAATAATTAATAGGACCATTGGAGGAATTATTAAGGACCAGAGGAATGAAGAAAGTTGGTGAAAGCCCTCCAGAAGAGGGCCACACGCCAACTCCATACAGAAGGGCTTAGAGGGCTTTTTCTTGGACAAAATTAATTTATATATGTTACATAAGTGTTATGGAACTCACATATTTAATTTGGTTGGATTTGGAATCCATTTGGGTATTTAAATCCAATTAGATGCACAAAGGGCCTAGTTTGTGGATTTTGTGCATGGTCTTTTATGAAAAGATTTAATTTGGATTTAATTAAGCCCAAATGATTATAATTAATTCCAGAGGCCCAATTAATAATTCTCCAGCAATTTTAAAGAGCCCAATCTCATTAAGGAGTTGGAATTTTAACCTAACTATAAAAGGCCAACTAATGAGAATTAGGGTTAAGTGATTAAAACAAAAGGAAAGTCTTTTCTCTTAATTTCTCTCTCCCTTTTGAGCCAACTCCTAAGCTAGCTCTTGGGAATTTCAGCCAGCCCTAGTTAAACACCAATTTGTTGGTTCAATTTACCCCTCTCTAGTGTGGATTACTCATTGGAGGTGTTCGATTTTGGACACTGTGGTTTGCGACAACCCGGTGCGAAGTAAAATCAACTGTTCAACAAAATCAAAGGTGATTTTTCTTATTCTCATATAGTTATATTGTGTATTCATGGCAAGATCAGATCTAATGGTTAAAAAATTTTAAAATTCCTCTCATGTGTGTGATGCATGTAACCGTTAAAAACCAACAACATGTGAGCCATGTTTGCATGGAAAAATAACAAAGAGTCCTTTTAACAAGAAAGGTGAGAGGAGTAATGACTTATTGGAACTAATACATACCGATGTATGTGGACCATTAAGTACACAAGCTAGAGGTGGTTTTAGCTACTTCGTGACGTTCACAAATGATTTCAGTAGATATGGCTACATCTATCTAATAAAGTACAAGTCTAAAAATTTTAAGAAATTCAAAGAGTTTAAGAACGAAGTAGAGAAACAACTTGGCAAAAGTATAAAAGCCATTCGATCAGATCGAGGTGGCGAATACTTAAGCTAAGAGTTTGATAGTCATCTAAAGGAGTGTGGTATTATTTCACAGCTCACTCCTCTTGGAACACCACAATGGAATGGTGTATCTAACAGGAGAAATCGAACTCTGTTGGACATGGTTCGATCAATCATGATTCAAGCAAATCTTCCTGTCTCTTTTTGGGGTTATGCATTAGAAACTATTGCATTTCTACTAAATCGTACTCTAACTAAAGCAGTTGAGAAGACACCATATGAAGTATAGACTGGGAAAGAACCCAATATGTCATTTCTTAGGATTTGGGGTTGTGAAGCACATGTTAAAAAATTAACATCTGATAAACTAGAGTCCAAATACATTGTCTGCTTGTTTGTGGGTTATCCCAAAGAAACAAAGGGATACTACTTTTACTCACAAGCTGAGAACAATTTATTTATTGCTCGCAAGGCTATTTTACTGGAAAAGGAGTTCCTTCTCAAGAAAGATAGTGGGAGTAAAGTAGAACTTTGAGAAATTCAAATGCCACAAACTCCTATAGAGGATGAGTTGGAAATGGGATCAAGTTCACAACCAATTGTGGAACAAAAACCCATTACACAAGAACCTAGAAGGTCCAGTAAGGTACTTCAGGAGATTGAGAGATATGGATTTCTAATCACCGACAGTGACACCATTGAGTTAGTAGATCATGAGGATCTTACTACCTACCGAAAAGCTATTGAGAGCCCAGACTCAGAAAATTGGCTTAAAGCCATGAAATTCGAGATGCAATCGATGTACGATAACTAGGTTTGGACCTTGGTTAATCCATCAGAAGGTGCTAAGGTAATTGAATGCAAGTGGCTATTTAAACTCAAAGCTGATAAGACCTATAAAGGTAGGCTAGTAGCAAAAGGTTTTTAGCAAACTCATGGTGTAGACTATGATGAGACCTTTTCGCCTGTAGTCATGCTCAAGTCCAGTAGGATCTTGCTTGCCATAGCTGTATATCATGATTATGAGATATGGCAAATGGATGTCAAAACTGCTTTCCTCAATGGAAATTTACTTGAGGATGTGTATATGACACAGCCTGAGGGTTTTGTCAATCCCAAACATCCTAAGAAGGTTTCTAAGCTTCAAAAATCCATTTATGGATTAAAGCAAACATCCCGAAGTTGGAATTTTCATTTTGATGAGGCAGTCAAAGAATTTGACTTCGTCAATAATGAAGATAAGCCTTGTGTGTACAAAAAGGTTAGTGGGAGCATAATAGTATTTTTGGTCCTATATGTGGACGACATCCTTCTCATTGGGAATGACGTTCCAACTTTGCAAAGGTTAATCAATGGTTAGCGAAGTGTTTCTCAATGAAAGACTTAGGTGAACCCGAGATAATAATTGGTATTTGAATCTATAGAGATAGATCGAATCGGCTTTTGGGACTAAGTCAAGAAAAGTACATAGACAACGTACTAAAGCATTTTGGCATGGGAGACTCAAAGAAAGGGTACATACCTTTGGCTTTGGGAGTTCCTTTGACTAAAGAACAATGTCCTAAAACTAAAGATGAGAGGCATAACATGAGTATAATCCCATATGCATCTGCTATTGGATCTATCATGTAAGCTATGTTATGTACTAGGTTGGATGTTGCTCATGCACTGAGTATAACCAGTAGGTTTCAGCAAGACCCTGGTAAGAAGCACCGGTTGCTGTAAAGGGGATTCTAAAGTACCTACGAAGGACTAAGGATCACTTCTTGGTGCATGGTGGTTAATAAAAGCTCGTCATACAAGGTCATGCCGATATTGCTTTTTAGACTAGCACTCAAGATTTAAGATCGCAATCTGGATTTGTTTTTGCTTTGAACGGTGGTGCTATCAGCTGGAGAAGCTCTAAGCAAGAGACTTTTGTCAACTCAACTATAGAATCTGAGTATATTGCAGCGAGCGAGGCCACAAAAGAGGCTGTTTGGATTAAAAATTTCATTTCTAGATTAGAAGTGGTCCCAAGCATCCTAGATCCATTAGAAATTTTCTATGACACAACGGGGCCATCGGACAAGCTAAGGAGCCCTGGTCACACTAGAAATCCAAACACATACTCAGGAAGTACCACCTGATCAGAGAGATCATTGATCGTGGGGATGTCAAAGTTAGTAAGATAGCAAGTGAAAACAATGTAGCAGATCCTTTGACGAAACAGTTGCATCCAAATCTGCACGAAGCTCATTTGAGAGCATTCAGTCTTAGAGCTATGCCCAATTGGGACTAGTGCTAGTGGGAGATTGTTAGTGTAAGCCGTAGCCCCAATACATTGTTAAAAAACATTTAATTTAATAAATGAGGCATTTGTTTTATCTATTATATTCATGTGTATATCAATTGATAGAACTATCCAATAATGTTGTTTTAGTTAAGTTATCATGTGTGAGGCACATGGTTGTAAGACCTTGAAACAATAGAGACTTCATTCTAAATATACCTAGTCAGTCATTGTTATGGGAATAACAAATGAATTAAGACTAGTATGCTCTCTCTGATAATTTGAGTTATGTCTTATGGATCATAAGGACTGGAGTGTCAATCAAAGATCATAGATACATGTTCAGAACATGGTATCTGGATTCGATCCGTTCATGAGAACACTACATGGTATAAGTCATAAATGTTTCTCATGCACAAGTTTTGCATCGGAGTTCTTAGACCTAAAATCTCTATAAAACTCTTTATGAATTACTGTGTACTTTGACATACACCTAATGTGCTCGTAACAGGGTAACAAGTATGGGTATGCTTGGGTATGCACTGATCCATGTTAGAGAGCATGAGAGAAGTAAAGGGATTACCCCTCTCGATAAGAGAGAAAATATCACCGGCCACTTGATCAGTGAATTGAGAAGTGTATGGCCATACCGACATGAAATAATGAGTAATCATTATTTATCTGAGAGTTCACTATCACTGGAATATCAAGAAAGAAATTAATATATATAAGGATGACTAATTTCATGCCTTATATTAATTCTGATATTTAAGGGTAAGGGACTATGCAAAATTGCATTAGGTCACTAAATGCCATTTGCATTTTCATTTAATTTGGAATGCTATAATATCTTGCTAAAGAATATATATAGCCTTTGAATTAATTCATTAACAATATTAAATGGACCTATAGGATCGCACACAAAGCATTGGGCTTAAAATATTTAAATAGAATATTGGACATTAATTTAGACTTTTAATTAAAGTCAAATTAATGTATGTAATGGGTATTAAAATTGCTAATTGGACCTTGGTCCATGAGAGAGAGAAATTCGGCCCAATAGGATTAATTTCAATTAATTAATTATCTTGGATTAATTAAGTTAATTAAGTATTAAATCCCAATAGCATTTGAATCGAAATAAAATACTTAAATAGGAGAGAGAGTGACTGAAAATTCAAGATAAAATCCTAATGAATTTCGGCAACTATATCTCTAATTAAGTGATTTGTTTTGAGTAAATGTCTTATGTTTATTTAAATTAATTTGAATTTAAAATTTAAAGGAATTTGAGTTAATATATGTCATTTAATTAGGAAGTGATAAAGGCTGAAATCACTACTAAAAGAGAGTGAATTTCGGCATTCATACTTGACCTAAACAAGTGATATATATTTGTAAACTAAAAGAAAGAAACCCTAGGCATTTTTTTGCCCTCTCTCACTCTCTTGGCCAAAATACAAAAGGGGAAAGAATTCTTTCTTATTCTCTTGTGTTCTTGGTTAGCAATAGCAACCTAAAAGAAGAACAAGATCAGATCTTGTAGCTTCAATCCTTACCATTGCCAAATATTTAAACATAGGGCTAGCACTCTTGATTTTAAGCCTTCCTTGCAATTGTGTGTGTGAGAATAGAAAGGAGTGGCGTAAGATTGTTTCTTTGGCATTGGTGATCAAGACCTGAAGCATATAAGTTCATCCTATTTGCTGGTCATCATCAAAATCAAGATTTAAAGTGCATCTAAGATTGTAAGTTTCAAAACCCTAAAATTGCATGTTTTCGATTCTTGTTATGGATTGCATGGTATGTATGATCAATTTTTATTATTTGCTTGATCATTATGTATATGCCATGTTATATCCCATCATTTATTTCATGAATGGTGTATATTTTGGACGGCTCCGGAATGGGATTCTAGATGTGCAATATTTGTGAATTTAGAACTAGAGTGTGGTGTGAAATAGATGGATTTTGGGTTGTTTGGCTCCAAAATGGGAAAGCAAACCAAACTTAGGATGTTAGATCCGTGCATAGGCTAGTTGTTGGGCCAACTCCGAAATGGGACATTTAGAAACTAGAATAACTTGCTCCGGAATGAGACACTTGGGCTAAGAGGGTTATCCCGAATTCGTTCATGTATACTTTTAGGTAAAATTAATTCACAGTGGGTATGGGGTGGACGAGTAAACCTGAGCAACGTTAATTTCTATAGATTTTCATACTTGTTAATTTTTCTAAATTTAATACATACTCAATTTACTGTTAGTAAAATTTAATTTCTTTTCATTGCATATTTTAGTTTTTAAAGTTTACATTATATAAATTAAACAACTCATACACATAAAAAATTGGGAATTCTTTAGCATACAATTAATTTCCATAGTTTTAACACACAATTTCCTTAGGTTGGATATTGAGGGTCTTAAATTTACCCCACTTTATTACGTGTCGATCTAGTGCACTTGTTAGGGTTGCAACAACCTATAAAAAGCTCCCTTATTATTAGAAAAGATGGGAAAGTGGTTGATTCTCCTATAAAAGTTTGACATAGAATACATCATTAGGAAAACCATTAAAGGGAGAGTGGTGGTAGAGTTCCTAGCTGATTAACCATTAGAAGGGAAGGAGATGACTTATGAGTTTCCTGATAAGCACATCGCATCCATAACAGTGCAAGGATAGAAAATATATTTTGATGAAACTATAAACAATAAGGAGCATGAGTAAGAGTGATCTTAATTACCCTAAAAGGAGAAAGGATGCCATTAACAAAGAAATTAAGGTATAAGGCTACCAATAATAAAGTGGAATATGAGGCTTAAATTTTTGGGTTAGAAGCTTTGTTAGCTATGGGGGCAAAGACTGTAGAAGAATAGAGATTCATCCTTAGTAATATATCAAATAAAAGATAAATGGTCGATGAAGGTAGAGCATTTAATGCCTTATCTCAAATACCTAAACGATTTAAACAGCTAGTTTGAAGTTTGCACCTTTAATTGCATACCTGGAGAGGAAAAATAACTAGCTAATGCCTTGGCTACCTTTGTATCCATGTGGAACAATCTGAAGGGGGTACATATAAAGCTTGTGCTGATCTCGAGTTCCAACAAACCATGTTTTGAAAAAGAGCAAGTCACAGATATCAAAATAGATGATGGGAAATGTAATGCCCTAAATTTTTGTATTTTTTATGTATAGTATGATGTAGAGTATAAATAATTATCCTGGGATAAATTTTGGAGAAATTAGAGTTGAATAAGATAGGGAAATGGGTAGGAGTGTAAAGTTAAATGTGCTCGGGCTAGGGTAATCCACATGGATGACCCAACGGGTAGTTTAACCTAAGAGTGGTTTATAAAATTAGATGTTAAATGGAGTTCAGTGGTACAATCAAAGTCAAAAATGAGCTTAAATTGACCCTTAAACGGGATAAAGAAGTTTTTACTCTATATCGTAAAAAGGGTTGACCAAAAGTTTGATAAGACTCTGAAGTAGTGTATTGACCTTTGAAAACTATTCCTATTTCATAATTATGTTAGTGATAACCTATATGACTTGTTATAAGTGAAAAATAGGTGTTCTGGCTATTTTGGGACTTTAGGTTTCAGACTTGCTGTATAGGCTGCAGAAACTAGAAGTATATTAAAATGATATTAGAATGGGCTAAAATTTTAACCACATGTTCTAGGATATCCCATGACATACTAAGAAAATATTTAGGGTATTCTGACTTTAGGAACAAAAATTCAATATTCAGGGTGCAAAACTGAGACTGGGTTAATTGGGAGGCCAACTTCAAAAATTTTGGCAAAATAAGGATATGAGATTCATTAATAGAAAGTTATGATCCAGTACAAGCAAGCCTAGAGTATTCGGATGTGCATAAGTAGGTGTATGAGTGCATGTGGCTTAATTTAAAGCCTTTGGATTCAATAGTAAATGGATGAATCCTAACCATTAATTTCACATATATAAAGGCCACCTATAAATAGGTAGAAATGTCTAGAAAATTCACCAAAAATATAGTATCTCCTCCTCTTTTCTTTGACAAATCCAAAACCACCATTTCTCTCCCCTCTCCACCATTTTCGCTCATTCGAACTTCCTCTCTTTAAATCTCCAGCCTAAATTTAATTTTCATAATCATAATTTCATCCTCTTTATCGTAGAAAAGAGTTTACATCAAAGGGGAGTAAAAAATTTTAGAAATAAGGTAAGAAAATTTAAGTGAAATTTTGTGATTTTGTGGGATTTAGGTAGAATTAATGGGAGAATTTTTATGAGCATGTAGTGGATGATTAGAAAAGCATCATGGTAACTTTAGTTTGCTTGAAATCATGATCTAAATTTATGAATTTTTCTCTTTTAATTTCGGCCAAAAGGAGAAAAGCAAGAGGAAAGGAAAGGCAAGAAGGGAAAGGGAAAAGAGAAGGAAGAATAGAAGTAACTCAAGCTAAATTGAGGTTAGTGGATGCAAATTAAATAAAATTTCACTATTTTTATTGAATTTACCCTAATTTTTACATTATGTAACTACGCTTAATTACATAAATTGATGAAATAATTTAAATTACCATGATATAATGTTAATTTGAGTCCTTAGAAACATAAAGAAGTGAAAAAAAATTAAATTAAAAGCAAGTGCAATTGAGTTGGTCGAATAGGGTGGTTAAAGAGACCTTAAAGGAATTTGATCGTTAATTTAATAATTGATGTTATTTGAATACATTAAGGTATGAGAAATATAAATATGATGATTTGAATAAACTACAAGGACTATATTTAATGACACTATAGTTATATAATGATGAAATTTGTAAGAACTAAAAAATATTCATGTGATTTGCTATATTACATTTTATTATGTCATTAAATAATTATAAGATTATGTATGATGTGAAATAGGAAGAAGAAAAATTTTTGGAAGTGAAACTACTCTTAGTGGCCAAATGGTATATATGGATTAAATGATATGATTTAATTATATTTCATTGTATTAAATACATATATGAAGAATTTTTGGAATATTAAGCTTATATGGAAATAATTGAAAGCATAATGTGACTAACATAATGTATTAAGAACAAATAATAGTGTAAAAATTTATGATGCCCTTAGTGTTTAGTGGGTGATCTAACTCTAGAATAGTATGGCTAGCCATAGGGGCAATTACCCTAGTGTATTTTATGTGATTTGATTAAAAGTGTACAGTGAAAAGTGATTTGTATTACTTAGCCAACTCATTATGTGAAATTACTAAAGTGGTCTCATACCCTGGTTGTATGCTCACTCCAGTATATTAGTGTGTTCATCTACTTATCCGGTTCGTGGTTTCCCACTTATGTCAACTAGGGGTAAAATGGTAATTTTACATGTAAACTGAAATAAAAAAGTAATTACAACAAATTGGATGTCATAAATGGGAATAAATAATAAATAAAGTGAAAATGAGACTAATAAATCAAATAAAGGTAAAATAGAAATTACATGATAATTTAAAGGTAAAATGGTAATTTGAGGTCAAAGAGGTGAAAAAATGAGGTTTAAATAGTTAATTGGACCAAAAAGGGCAAAATCATAAATAAAGTGAAATTTATAGATTAAATTGTAATTTGTCACCTTAAATAATTTGAGGGATTAAAATGAAATTTGTGCATATAAATTAAATTAAATTAAAAGTCAAAGAAAGTCAAACGGATTAAAATTAAGGTTAGATTGGTAAAATTGAGAAAAAGTCAACATTAGGGACTTAATTAAACATTTTCACAAACTTTTGTAAATAAATGAAATTAAGTGAAGGAAATGGCTAATAAGGCAATTAAGAGTAAATTATGGTATAAAAAGAACAAATTTTGAATTAATTGCAAAATAAAATTTTGAATGGCAATTTGGTAAATTATGCTTAATTTAGTAAAAAAAATAATTAGTTGAAATTTTACGTAAGTGCATCCACCACTAAGCAATAAGGTTGCTTAGCACGTGATTTTATTTTAATTGCATGCAGGGATAGGTACAATGTTTGGAAAAATCCATAATTTAAAGATGTAGCGTGACATACAAATTTTAAGAGCTAATGTGAAGATGTATTTAGAAATATTTTGTATTAAATGTAATAGTATTAGATATGTGTATCCTAATATGGCATGTAAATTAAATAGTCTTATATTTTTAGTGAAATTAAAATATGTGAATGTGTGTTTGAGGTGTTTGTGTGCGAGATGGAGATTGATTCAGAAGTGTTATGATTGTTAGTTAGAGTATTGGAGTTGGAGGATGAATATATTGGGAGTATAATTTGAATTTTTACAGGTTTGGATCGCATGATTTTAAGCTATCATGCTGTCAAAAATTTATTTGAAAAGAATAAGAAATTTAATAATATTAAATAAGTATACAATTGACTCAAGGAGTAGGAAATAATAATAAGAATAATAGAAATAAAATATTAGGAAATTGAGTGAGCGAAGGGTGTCACAGGAAACCCTGGTATTACGACATCCAAAATTACCTAAAGAAGTCAGTGTTTCATAAAAAGGCTACCAAAAAAAGACTAAAGAATAATCTGCAAGTTGTCAAATTAGTTCATTACTATAAGAGGAACACTTTACAAGAGATAGCTCGATGGAATCCAGTTAAGGTGTTTGCATGACAAAGAAGCAAATAAAGTGATGGAGGAAGTACATGAGGGAGTGTGTGGCGCCCATATGAATAGATTAGCTCTGGTGAAAAAGATTATGAGATGGGGTTTCTTTTGGCTCATAATGGATGCTCTTAGTATGTAAAAGAGTGCCAGTTATGCCAACAATATGCCGACTAAAGACATTTACCTATTTTCGAATCGAGCAACCTCACATCACCGTGGCCGTTCACTGCACGGGCAATCAACAGCATAGGAATGATCCATTTACCTATTTCAAATGAACATAGATTCATTATAGTGGCCATTGATTACTTTACCTAGTGGGTGGAAGTGGAATCTTTTAAGAAGGTAGATGCACAAGATATGGCTAAGTTCAATGAGAGGAATTTGATATGAAAGTATGGGTTACCTTAATATGTGGTATCAAATAATGGGTTATAGTTTTCAGGAGAAACTAGATAGATGCTCATCAAGTATGGGGTTTAACATCAAAAATCTTCTCCTTACATATCGCAAGTAAATGGAGTAGATGAAGCAACCAACAAGAATGTGAAATGAATTTTAGCCAAAATGGTTTGAACTTACATGGATTTGGTAGATAAACTACCTTTCGGGCTATGGGGTTAAAGAACTGCTACTAGAACTTTGACAGAAGCCACTCCATTAACTTTGGTCTATGGAATAGAAGCAGTATTGTCGGCAGAGATTGTGCATCGGTCTTTAAGGGTTATTTTGAAAGATGAGAAACTAGAAGCAGAATGGGCTAAATAGAGATTATCATAGCTTAACCTGCTAGATGGAAATAGAATGAGGGCTTATTATCACAATCAAGTCTACCAAAAGAGGCTAGCTCATTCGTTCGGGAAGAAAGTTATAAATCACCCACTAAAAGAGTGAGACCTAGTATTTAAATAGATGAGGCTAGGAATGATAGATATTCAAGGAAAATTCTAGCCAATATCGGAAGAACCTTTTGTGCTTAAGAAACTGTTATCCAAATGCACTGCTATTTTGTTAGACAATAATGGCAAGGAGTTTAGAGAACCTGTGAATGTCGACATATTGAAAAGGTTCCATGGATAAAGACTAAAAAAAAAGAAAGAGAATAAAAAGAGAATAAATTCCTCATGGGTCGAAAAAAAAAGCAATGACCTTGCTAAAATTAGGCACTTCATCAGGGTGGAAATCAAAAAAAGGAACCCTGGGCAAAAAATAGAGGCTGAGAGAAAATAATCAATCAAGAAAATCCAATAGGGCTAATTGATGATAGGAGTTATGATGTATGTAAAGTTTCATTTTCAGATTGAATAATACATGTTACTAAGATAAAGTCAAATACTGATTATGTGTATCGAAATTAGAAACAAATGTCATGTATGTATTCATAAATTTCATCCAAACATCCAAAAATAACATATTCTTATCACATGTTCAATAAAAATAAAAACATCATCTATGAAAATTTCTAAATCTAATATATTAGTATCACATCTCTCTTTCCATCTAGGTGCCTCAGATGTGAATGTCTGTTATCGATAGCTTGATTCCTAACCCACTAATTATATGAATCAGAGGTGGTGAAATCATAAGTACTAATATTAGAAATGGTATTCATCATAGGAAGTTGAGTTCAAATCCACTAGAGCTACATAAAAGGTGGCACGATGGAGCCCACATAAAGGAACACACCCTGAGTCTCCATCCTTAATCACAGAGGTAATCGGTAGCCAAACACACCTAAATATAATGTCATCATCCGTTAAACTACCCAGCCAATCAACTCCTTCCTAAATCGTCAGAAACTTCTACTCCAAATGTCCAAGTGTGATATTCCTCTTAGGATAAGTCAATGTGGCTCTAACATAAGAATGAGGCTCTAATAATAACTTCAAATTCTCATGAAGCCATACCTAAAAAAATAATAAAATAAAATAAAAAGGGGTCATTGGAGTGAGTTGGGTTCACTTCAGGCAAAAATAAGGCATAAAAATACGTGAAAATTCAAAAGAACATATATTTCAATAAGAAAAACTAGTATGAAATCCCACAAGGGGTATACTACCTTTAAAATTAAGGACATACCAAGAAAAGTAAAGGGTTGTCGGTGAGAAGAGAGTCAGAGTTATGACAAACTGAATCCGAGCCAACGGTGGTCTTTGCCATAATCATAGGAAATGAGTTACAACCCTGGTATATGCCATCCACTATGCTGAATAGCTTATAGTCCCTGATCATAGGATCCTTACATGCACCAGCAACACATCGGGTAAAATAACTTAGTAGCATCACATCAGATTAAAAAGTAGGTACATTATCAAAGTTGATAAGAACATCAATTAGTTACTCCAAAGGGAATGTCCTCCCGAATGGAACCATACCTTAAGCCTCGGTAGGAAGAATATCGAAAGAATGAGCCACCTCTCTAGGATATCTAGATATAGGAAAAGGCAGATAAGGTCAAACATTAAGATCAAACCTAACACCAACCATAGGTGAATAAATCAAAATATATGAAGTCTCAAATCCCAGCACCAGGGAGTAGCAAGTAACGAATTCCTTTCCAAGGTCATTCTTTTCAAAAATTTCATGCTAAAGTATGAGGTTACTCAATGATCCTCCTATGTTCTTAAATCATCTAATAGCCAGTGTAATTTTGCAAGTTCAATTGTCATGGTTACATAATATTTCAAACAGTCTAGGTCTGAAGAGAATAAATAATAATAAATGACTGAAAGAAAAATAGATGGAAAATAAAAGAAAAGAAAAAAAAAGAAAAAAAGAGAGAAGGATACCTGAAGAAAGCTTCCAAGAAGATAAAAATTCAATGACATAAAATCCAAGGAAATTAATCACTATTTATAAAAAAAATGATTAGGGACAACTTTCCCTCACTAAGAGCAAGCCACGGGTTACCCATCCCTCACTTTTAGAAGGCCAAAAGTCATATTTTACAAGTCCCATGCATTGCACGTACATGTTATTGCATTTGCCTTTACTTATATTTTGTAGGATGTTTTAAAGGCTTGATGAACTAAAAATTTGAACGTGGAAGTTTTGGAATACAGAAGGTCACATATTTCAAAGAACACTCAAATTTTAGGGGGTATTTCAGACTTTTGTATGATTGTATACTAATATGTAATTAAAACCTATGAATAATGTAAAAATAATATGGTAACCCATCAAAAAAGTGTTAACAATGTTGTAAATGAATTTTAGATGGGTATATAACAAAAATTCAATGAAAATGGCTAAAAAATTGATAAAAAAGGAATTAAAATATGAAAAATAGGAAAAAATTAAAAAGAAAGGCATTTTGGTCATTTTCATCGGAGGGACGAGATAACCTTTTCATCCTGTCTGTCGCTCAGTGAACGGAGGGCTACCCATCCCTTACTCATTTCCTGCAATAAAAGGGGGTTCTTCTTTATTTTTGACTAAACCACCATTTTTTCCTACTTTTGAGCTCTAGTTCCGATTTTGCTTCTTATTTTCTCTCATTATTCATCCAAATCACAAGTTGTTTGCCCTTATAGACTCCCAGGAGTGAGGTACACTTTAGGGAGCAAATATATTCTACCATTTGTACCTTTCCTTCTTCAAAGTAAGTAAAATCTAATTTTTTATTTATTTTATTCTATTTTCTTTTCTTCTCTTAAGTTAGAATATGACTTAGGATGGAAAACTTTAGTTTTAGGCATAACAGGTGTGAGCACCTATTGTCAAATCTGTAGTTACTATTATATTTGTTGTTAAGTTTGAAAAATAATTAATGCCTTGTAGTTCAAGTAACATAGTGCAAATACCGAACATTTTGTGCATAACAATGTAGATAATCAAAATACCTTATATATGAACACATAAATATATATCATTATAATTTTAGAAAGAAATATAGATAATCTTTGAATTTTAAATGAACTTTTATGTTTTCCATTGCACTAAAAATGAATGATTCAAATTTATGATTATTTGGCAGCCCTGAGGGTCTGTGGTTTGTTGCTTGCTTGTAAATATGACTTTTGTACAAGAGGTAGCCACATTTCTAACTGGACTACTGTCACATTTTCATCAATGTTTCTTGAAATACATTAAATGTGGCTATAATAGGTTGTGTGTTGGTTAAGTGTGTATCTCATGCAGGGGCCAGCAACATTCTTAGCTGAAATGCTACTCGAATTTTATGTGAATTGACGATATTTAATTATGATATTTTATCCCACTTGCAATTTAAGTCAAAACACATACTAACATAAAATAATTTTTTAGGATGCCTCATAGGATAACACCTCTCTAGCCATAGTAGCCAGTGTCGGATTATATGATGCCTATACAAGTTCAAAGGTATCGAGCCTAGGCAGTTTCTTTAAGATTTTGTACTAATTAAGGAAGCTGAAAAACTATTAGCCAATATGGGTTGGACCGATTTCTTCCTTCCAGCTTTCAAGATATACCTAAATGTGACTCAAGAGGTTCCAGCTACCCCAGAATATGGAGGGTATCAGTGATAAGATACTTGAGATGGGGCAGTGAGATTCAG
>JBBPFJ010000763.1:25894-52321 GCA_037975025.1 Excoecaria agallocha | reverse complement strand
TGGCAAAAAGATGTCTTAATGCAGCGTGATCCGACCAAACTGTGATTTTAGATCCTAAAAGGTAAGATCAGAATTTCTCAAATGAAAAGACTATTGCCAAGAGTTCCTTCTCCGTAGTGGTGTAATTAACTTGGGCTCTAGTAAGTGTGTGGCTCGCATAGTAAATGGTGTAGAAAATCCTCTCCTTTTGCTGTCCTAAAACTGCTCCAACTACGTAATCACTTGCATCACACATAATTTCGAATGGTAAGCTCCAATCGGGTAATGCAATGATCGGTGCACTAACTAATTTTTGTTTCAATAGGTTAAAAGCCTACAAACACTCAGCATCAAAGTTAAATGCAGCATCTTTAAGCAATAAATTAGAGAGTGGCTGGGCAATTTTAGAGAAATCCTTAATAAATCAACGATAAAACCCAGCATGACCAAGGAAACTCCTAATGCCTTTTACACTAGTTGGTGGAGGTAATTTATCTATCACATCAATTTTTGCTTTATCCACTTCAATGCCTTTTTCAGAAATTTTATGCCCTAAGAAAATGCCTTCTCTAACCATGAAATGACATTTTTCCCAATTTAGCACAAGATTAGTTTCTTGACATCTTTTTAAAACCATGGCTAGATTATGCAAACAAGAATCAAAATCATGCCCATAAATGGTGAAATCATCCATAAAAACTTCCATAAATTTTTCAATAAAGTTATAAAATATGGCCATCATGCATTGTTGAAATGTGGCAGGTGCATTACAAAGACCAATGGCATTCTCCTATATGCAAATGTTCCATATGGACATGTTAATGTGGTCTTTTCTTGATCTTCCGAGGCTATAGGTATTTGCATATACCCTGATATCCATCTAGGAAATGATAAAATTTATTTCCTGCCAACCTTTCTAGCATTTGATCAATAAAGTGCAATGAAAAATGGTCTTTTCTAGTGGCATTATTTAACCTTCTATAATCAATGCATACTCTCCATCCCGTTACTGTGCGTGTAGGAATTAATTCATTATTTTCATTTACTACTACAGTCATTCCCCCTTTTTTAGGCACACATTGAATAGGACTAACCCAATTACTATCGGAGATAGGATATATAATACCTGCATCAAGTAGTTTCAATACCTCCTTTTTCACTACCTCTTGCATAGTCGGGTTGAGCCTTCGTTGAGGTTGCACTACTGGCTTAAAATTGTCTTCCATGGGTATGCGATGTGTACAATAGCTTGGGCTAATTCCTTTTAAATCGGATGTTGCCCAACCAATTGCTCCTTTATGCTTTTTGAGGACTTCGATGAGCCTTTCTTCTTCCAAATCTATCAATAAAGATGAAATGATTACCGGGTTAGCATTATTACTCAAAAATACATATTTTAAATGTGATGGAAGTGTTTTAAGTTCAGAATCCCCCTTAAGAGGGGATGGTTCATCCTCTTTTTCCTCATACTCATTATGCTTTTGTTCTAGAATTTGTATCAACTTTTTCTCCTTTGTATCCAACTCTTCCTCTTTCCTTGGATGCATTAAACAATTTTAGAGCTCGTCTTTGAGAATGACTTCCTCTTGCTTTGTGTTGGCACATTCTTGAATCTCATCAACAAAACAAATGGATTCTTCAAAATCATACGAGGGGTGTTTTAAAATTTTATTAACATTAAAAATCATCTTCTCCTCGTTAAATCTTAAAGTAACCGTTTGTCCATGAACATCAATTAAAGCTCTTGCTGTGTTCAAGAATGGCCTCCCCACAATTAACGGCACATTTCTATCCTCTTCCATGTCCATTACCACAAAGTCAACTGGAAATATAAAATTTCCTACTTTAACCAACAAGTCTTCAATGATTCCCTTTGGCCTTTTCACCGATCTATCCGCCAATTGAAGCGTCATTCGGGTTTTCTTAAGATCACCTAAATTTAATTTCCTGCAAATTGAATAAGGCATTAGATTAATACTAGCACCCAAATCACATAAAGCATTTCCAACAAAATTTCCACCTAGTTCACAAGGCAATGTAAAACTACCTGGATCTTCCAATTTTTTAGGAATTTTGTTGGTTAAAATGGCACTACAATTACCGGATAATTGAAGTGTTCCTATGCCTTCTAGATTTTTCTTATTAGTGCACAATTCTTTCATAAATTTAGCATATTTAGGCATGTGTAATAAAGTTTCAGCAAATGGTAAGTTTATATGTAGCTTTTTAAACATGTCTAAAAATCTACTCAATTGTTCATTTTGTTTCTCTTTTCTAGCTAGAACCGGAAATGGCAATTGAGATTCATCAAGAATTGTAGAAACAAGTTTGTCCTTACCTTTACCCTTTTCAATCGTAGGAGGTGCTTTTTCATTATTTTCAGAATTAGAAACACTTACCTCCGTTGTCGGTTCCACCTTTTTAGAAGAATCCTTACCAAGTTCAGTCTTATCTAACTCTTTACCACTCCTTAAGGTGATTGCTTTGGCTTCTTCCTTTGGGTTTCGGTCTACATTAGATGGAAATGTCCCTTGAGCTCGATTGGATAAAGAACTAGCAAGTTGCCCTATTTGGTTTTCTAGGTTCCTAATGGATGCCTCTTGGTTTCTCATCCAAATATATTGCGATTTCCATCTAGCATCTTGACTAGCTAAAATGGAGTTTTGGGAAGCCATGAAATTGGCAATCATTTCTTCAATATTGGATTTCTTTTCTTGAGGAGGTGGAGGTTGAGATTTTTGAAAATCGGGTGGTTGGTGGTATGCTTGTGAAGGATATTGATTTGGGTAATGATGTAGAGCTTGGTTTTGGTATGGAAGTTTGATTGTGGTTGAATTGGAGTCTAGGATTGGAGTTAGAAGAAGAACCTTGATTACCTTTCCTCCATGAAAAATTTGGATGGCTTCTCCATCCCGCATTATAAGTATTGCTATATGGATTCAAGGCATTGACTTCTTCTACTATACTTTCAGCATTCTTCATTTCCATAGATCCCAGAATTCCTGCATAAGAATCAACTTCATTAGATAACATAGAGACATTTTTAGCTTTAAGCTCATTTATTTCTTTTGAATATTTCTTTTCCATTAATTCTAATTGAGCTTTCAACATAGTTACTTCATCAATATTATGAACTCCCTGTTTCTTTTGAGTTGCTCTAGAGCTTGCCCATTGAGCATCATTGGTGGCCATCTCATCTAGGAGTAAAAATGCATCTTCTGAAATTTGATTCATGAAGCTTCCATTTGAAGCTGCATCTAATAAAGATCTTGTTGATGGATGAGCACCTGCATAGAAAATATGCATTAGTTGAAAATAGGAACTTCATGATGAGGGCAACTTTTTAAGAGTCTCCTAAATCTTTCCCAAGCTTCATGGAATGGCTCCTCATAAAACTGCTGGAAATAACTAATTTGTTTCCTAATGAGGGCGATCTTAATAGGTGGGAAGAATTTGCACAGAAATTTCTCTTGCATTTGTTGCCAAGAATTGATGGATTGATTTGGTAGCATTTGTAGCCAATCCCTAGCTTTTCCTATGAGGGTGAATGGGAAGAGTTTCAACCTAATTGCATCAGTCGATACATTAGAAATTTGCATAGTGTCACTCACTTCTAAGAACATATCTAAGTATTGTGCAGGATCCTCTATGTCCGAACTCGAAAATTGGTTTCTTTGTACCATAGTTATGGTAGCGGGTTTAATCTCAAAGGGTTAGTGGTGAGGAATCCTAATAGTTCTATGCTCTTCATTCCACCTAAGGATAGCATAATCCCTAATGGTTCTAGGTCTATACCCATTCTCGGGAGCTTGGTGGGGTATATGTTGCTCTTCGATCCTAGGTGGTGGATCATTCATAGGTTGCTCAATTTCTGGATCGTTCATGTTGCCTCTCAACCTTCTAATCCTATGGAATGTCCTTTCAATTTCAGGGTCTAATGGTAAGATGGGGTTGTCTCTCACCATAAACCACTTGTTACTTAAAAAAGAAAAACAGAAATTAAATGGAGAAGAGAAGAAAACACACAAAAATCACTTTAAAATAAAAATAAATAAACAAACGCCAATGTATCCCCGGCAACGATGCCAAAAACTTGACCGGTGTCTAGCAAGTGTACTAGATCATCTTATATAGGGAAATAAGATTATGACCCAAAATATCGAACCTAAGGGAAACTTGTGCTTGTATGTGTTATTTCAATTTCAAAACCAATTTTGTGTGTAAAGAGAGAAGAGAAATCCCAGAAATCCCAAAGTTATGATGATTTGAAAACAAGAATTTAAAACTAAGTTAAAAAAATTGAAAAAGCTAAAGTAAGTAAGAGATCTTTTGAAAGCAAGTAAATTGAATGAGTTAAAAATCAATGATAAAGACAACTTTCACTAAAGGACTATCCACCTTAACTAATATTGCTATGACTTAATTTAAAAGAAAACATACAAGTGATTATGGAAAATTCAGTTTAATAAACCCAGACAACTTTATTCAAGATTATCATTCCAAGCATTAAAACTCTCTTATTCAGAACAATTCAATACTTAGCACAAAGAACTGAATTAAGTCTCCTAGATGTCTATTAAAGCCTTTCTCAAGAGATTTAACTTTCACCTATTCTTGGTTACCCTTTTCTTAATCTTAACTTACTCAAATTAACACACAATTATAGCTCATTCAGATTATAACCTTGCATTAATCCAACTAAATTAACCTAAGAGCATGCAAATCATTAATCAACTTAAACCAATTAATTAACCAATTCTTAATAAAGTTAATAATCAACTTAAAATTGAGCAAAGACAAGACTATTTTTAAGAACCAAGAAATAATCA
This sequence comes from Excoecaria agallocha, assembly GCA_037975025.1. Taxonomy (NCBI): domain Eukaryota; kingdom Viridiplantae; phylum Streptophyta; class Magnoliopsida; order Malpighiales; family Euphorbiaceae; genus Excoecaria; species Excoecaria agallocha. The sequence goes on along the minus strand of JBBPFJ010000763.1, from coordinate 47,513 downwards.
ACTTGTATTAAAATTGAAGAACAAACTCAAGTCATAACAATACAAGTCAAGGATTCAAGTATCCTTTAGCAAAAGTGAAGAAAACTACTCACAAACCATTCTTAAAACTAAAAACAATGTTTTGAAAAACCTGTAAAAACAAAGAACGTAAAAACTGTAAAAACTAAGAAAACAAGCTTAATTCTAAAGATTAATTCTAAGGCTTGATAATGAAGATTGATGATCCTTCTTCTGTGTTTTGGATTGCTATTTATAGGCAAAAGAAGACATGGATTCCTTCTTAAACTCTTAGAATCAAATAGGAAGTAATTCTGCTCAAAATAGGATGCTCGATAAAATCCTTCGCGCAATGGGAATAGCATCACGTGGCCACGGTTCATTTCTTCTTCCTTCACACGTGGGCACGTGTTCTACAAGCATTCCTTCACACGTGGTCACGTGTGGATTAACTCTTCCTCACACGTGGTCACGTGTTCCATGGTTTTCTTCATTTCTCTTTTCACGTGGTCATGGCTTCTAATGCTTCAATCCTTCATTCTTTATCACATGGTCACGACTCAACATTATTTGTTCTTCACGTGGCCACGTGTGAAGTTCTTCAATAATTTCACGTGGTCACGTCTCAATGCTCTGGACTGGACGTCAAATTGTCTTGCATCAATTCTTTATATTTACACTTTTGGCCCTAAACTTTGCCCTTTTCACACTTTAAGCCCTTTTATGTCAAATTAAACCTGAAAATCAAACAAAACACATAATTAACCTCAAAAACATAAATATTAACAAATTAACTCTAAATTAACCTAAATCAAACCAAAACAACTAAATAACTTAACTAAAAACATATCAAAAACTATATATATTTCACACTTATCAGTGGTTATTCAGTATACACAATCAATAAAAGAAAATTATCTATTCTACTATATCCGTCTTTTCTTTAATTAATTTTACAACAATACTTAATTTTTAAATTTTTATATATTAATTTATTATATATTTATATTTTTTAAAACTAGATAATAAATCACTCAACTTATTTATTAGAATATATTAAATTTAAACATATATTAAAAATAATATCTTCTGTTAAAATACATACGACTTTAATTAAGTTTGTATTATATTACCATTTATATCGTCCATTTTGAATTTAATATAATCTTCTCAAAAAATTTAAGAATTCAATATATAATTTTAAAAGTATAAAAATCTAACGTGTAAAATCATTAAAATAAAAAATAAAATATAAATTTTTCTTAAATTAATTGAGAAAATTATAGCCAATGCCATACTTTTTACTTTTTTTTTCAAAAAAGACTGGTGTTATTTCTTTTATTTATATTTTTGATATTTTATAAATGCCTATTTTTTCACAATTCTTAGTATTTTTCTCTTTTATGCTTCTCTTACTAAAGGTATATATGAATTTGAATTTTTAAGTACCGAACTAAAATATTGAAAAAAAAGGATCCAAAATCAAACTATATCGTCGAGTTTTTTTTAGTAGAATCGAATCGAATTGTACCGTTAATTTTATTTAGAGTGGATCTAATTTTTTTATCCATAATAAAATCGAGAACCGTATAAAATCTACCATACTATTCTAGAATCGAATTGGATAGAAAAATTGATATTTATTAATTATTATATTAATACTAATAATTTATATATAAATATTATTCATAATTTCTATTCTATATGTATTATATAAATTTATCTTCATAATTATTTGTATTAAATATTTTAATATACAAAGTTAAGATAATTATTAGTTAATAAGTTAAAATAAATATTTTAATTATAATAAATAAATTTAATTATTGTAATAATTATTATATCTATATGACTATAAATATGTAATTAAAATAATTTGTATTTAATTTAATTGACATTTAATATAACTCTTCAATTTCTTTGTGTGTGTGTGTGTGTGTGTGTGTATATATATATATATATATATATATATATATATATATATATATATATATATACAATTTATCACATAATTAGTTTATTAATTAATTTCATTTATTTTTAATATCACTCAAATAGGATTCATCTATTTTTGTCATGATGACTATATGAGTATGTAAATTAAAATTATAATTATGCATAGTTATTATTTGTAATGTAAATATATGAGTATATGATCAACTTACCAATAATTTTATTTACTTTTTATCTCATTCAAATAGTACTCTATTTTTAATAGAATATTTATAAAGATAATTGAGTATGTAAATTAATAATATAATTATTATATATAATGAAATTTATGAATTCATATAGTGTATAATCAACTCACAAATTAATTTTATTTATTTTTAGTATCACTAAATTAATATTTATCTATTTTTAGCATGATACATATCTCAGTATGTAAAGTAATAAAAATTCTCTTGATTTTAATATTTTGAGTTGATGAAAGATAAATGAGTCAAATTATTTAATTTTGACTAAGGTAGATGGAGAGATCTTGACTATTTAGTGCTTGACTACAACGTTTGAATCAACTTTTTAGCATTCAAGGGAAAACTTTAAAAATTTTTAAAAATTTTTTTGAACTTCGATTAAATCCAAAATTCTCATTTGTTGACAAAAGTTGTTGATATAAACTACATTTTTTATTTTTGAAGCATTAACTGAACAATTAAAAGTTTTGGTCTAGATAATTACTATATTCACATAAATTCTTAAATTTTATGTTTGATGTTTAGAGTTTTTTATAATCTAATTATTTAATTTTTCTGTTATTTTTTAGATATTGCTCAAAATGCTCGAATCAATGATAAATAATGTAGAGAAATACTATCAAATGTTAATTTTTAAATTTCATATTTTAATTTTAATTTTTTTCGTACTTATTGAGATATGTTAATTGTATTTTTATTTATTATTCTGTGAATTTATTTTGCAAATTTTTAAAAATATTGAATTATCTGAAACTCTAAATTGTTTAGTACTGAAAGAACCAAACTGTACCGAATTTTTATAAACCATACCGAATTGTTCTGAAAAGATAATAATAATACTTGATTTTTAAAATATTCGAAATTTTCAGATAATACAGAGATTTGTAAATTTTCAAATTGTACGATACTGTATATACCCCTACCTCCTTCTTCGTAATTTTTCTTTTATTTCTTACCATTTTTCCATTTTAATGGATGAATTTGATATCTTCTATTTCATATTATTTCCATCTATTTTCTTTAATCTTCCTTTATAAATTTTTCTTTTTCTCCACTTCGATTTCAAATTTTTAAATTGAAACATTCTATGATGAAAAATTAATGGAAGATATTCGTGATAAATCAGAGCATATAACTCCTTGCTGTCATAATTGTCGAATGTCGAAAGCGTTGGATTTCCATTCACTGTTGAAGAAGAAAACGATTAAAATTTTTACTCGTTAGTAGCGACAAAGGAACTTCTAATCCTTGTGTTTGCAGTTGGTGGATTAATTAAATATAAGGTTTGAAATTAATTATTAAAATTAATTGAATATTAATGGAATATGCAATGTTAATTACAAGTGCTATGCACAAAAATGAGGGTATAGATCGTGTTTGGGGCAGCATTGATTTTTGGGATTTTTACATATGGCATACTTATGTATAACCACGCGCGTATACTATACCATGTTGTATACATTAGGGCTGTTTAGCTTTTTTAATGAACCGACCAATCCGATCGAGTCAAACTGACCAAACCAGAAAAAAACATGGTTTAAGTGGGTTTTTAGTTAGGTTGGATTATGTTTTCAATTTTCTCATGAGAAAAAGGTCAAGTTGTAGAATAATAAGTGGGTTATTTACTAAACCGACCACCTTCTTATTTCTCGCAGTTGAACATTTTCTTCATTCCCTTGATTGAACATTTTTTCTCTCAAGTGACCATTTTTTTCCTCTTTTAATCGAACATTTGCTTCCCCTATTTCTCAAATAAAGCCACACTATTCTTATCCATATACGTCTAAAACCCAAATTTGACACCATTTCATTCAAAAAAGGAAACCCTTGACGGAAAAAGAAGCATAAGAGAGTAGTAGAGGAGGTTTGGCATGAAATTCTTCCACGAATCACTCAAGAAGATGCTGATACACTGAAGAATCGAGAAGGCCGTTAGAGAAGATTGATGGCGAAAGTAGAGGAAGATCGGTACCTTTCCATTAAGGTTTATTTTCTGCCATTATTTTGATGATGGGTTTATGCTGTTGGAAAGTTGGTCTGTTTATTTTATTGGTTAAATGAGAAATGATAGGTTTATGCTATTGGAGAGTTGGTCTTGTTATCATTAGTATTGATGAATATATATGTGAATATATGTGATGTATGCCTTAATTTTTATTGTTTTTAGTAGTGACTACAGGAGCTATGTAGCTTCTAAAAGGAACATTAATCTACATTGTTGGTGATTCAATTGAAATTAATCAAAAAGTTGCTCGAGAACTTGCAGTAGGTCTTGGGTATTAATTTTTCCCTTGGATTTTGAATAAGAACCAATAATTGGTCTTTGTTAGTGTACTGCTGTGAAAAATTGATTCTTGTTACCTTGGTTCATTTGATTTGTTTCGTTGATAACATATATATTTTTCTTTGTAGTTATTTATCCTGTACCATCATTCACTTTTTCTATTATTGAACAACATAATTGATGTTCCATAGGTATAACTATTATAAACGTAACATGTGTGGAAGCTGCCTTTGGTTACCTTAACAAAAATATATACATACCTTTTACAGATTGATAAGTGATTACCAATCACAATTTATTTTCTTGAGTGTTTAGATTCCAGTTATCTGTTGGCCATGTAATTCATAAGGAAGCCTAACCTTATTCTTTAAACTATGAGCATGAATGGTTGTAAAATTCATTGAGTTCCATCTTTGATCCTCTACTTTAATGGTTTACTAGATTAAACCTCACGTATATGCCTGTTGATACACAAGAGTTGTTGGAAACATTTGCCAAGCAAACACTTGAATCATGTGAGTTTAATTAGGTCCGCTCTGCAGTGTTAGTGGCTTTAAAAGCTCTGTTACTCTAGAATATTATAAGTTTTTTGCAAGGTCTGCCTCAAGGTTAGATATGGTAATGGTAATTCCTACAAATCCTTTCGCATTCTTCCACTAGAGACTTAAAGAAACTCATTATTTAAATATAAAGATGTATAACAACTATGCATATTCTGCAAAATCGTTTATATAATGCCCATATAGTGTACTAAAATCAATCAAGTATTCTAAAATTTTGGTGACGATGTATGGCTAGAATTGGAGGAGGTTGCAATATATAAAGGTTAGTCTCGAGTCTTAATCTGTATGCGCTTTCCAAATGAATGGCTAGCTTGGAACTGCACTTTTAGATTTCTAGGGCTTAAATGTGCACATAATGTGCATGCTAGAATGCATAGGTCACTTTTGATTTCACTTTAGTTCTAGGAATTAGAAGCATGGTTAATTCATATTAGTTGAAAGAATCGATCAAATATGTAAGTGAGATTATTAGATAAAAAATTATGTTTAGGTTGAGCTACACCTTGGGTATGTAGTTTCATGAATTTATTTCAAGAGTGTATTGATTGGTGTCTAGCAAATATACTAGATCGGTTAGTAATATAGGAAAATATAATTATGACCCTCTAATATCGAACCTAAGGGAAACCTGTGTTTGTGTGAATGATTTAAATTTTAAAATGTAATTTGTGTGTATAAGATAGAAAAAAATCCCAAAAGTTGTGTAGTTGAAGATTGAAAACTAAAAATAGAACTTTAAAATTGAAAATAGCAAACTAAATAATGAAAGATTTTAAAACAGTTAAATCAAATTTAAAACAAAAGCAAGTAATCAAATGAGGTAAAAATCAATATTAAAAAATAACTTTCACTAAAAAACTATCCACCTTAACCAATATTATTATGACTTAATTAAAAGAGAAACACAAGTGATTATAAAGAATTCAGATAAATAAAACCAAATAACTTAACTTAAGATTATCATTCCAAGCATTAAAATTCTCTTATTAAGAACAATCCAACACTTAGCATAAAAAGCTGAGTTAATCCTCCTAGATGTCTATTAAATCCTTTTTCAAGTAAATTCAACTTTCATTTATTCTTAGTTACACCTTTCTTAATCTTAACTTACCTTAATTACTACAAAATTATATTTAGTGAAGAACATAATCATGCATTACCATAAGTAAACTAACCTAAGAACATGCATATCAATGATTAACCCAAAAATCAATTATTAACCAATAAATAAGTTAACAACCAATCTTTAGCTAAATAATGATAAGACTGTGCTTTAGAACTAAGAAATAATCAAAACTTGCATTAAAATTAAGTACAAACTAAGTTATAACAATAAAGAGTTAATGATTCAAGTATCCTTTAGCAAAAATTAAAGAAAACTACTCACTACGCATGTTTAAAAACTAAAACAAAGCTTTAAGAAAATAATAAAGACAGAGAAAACAGAAAACGACGTAAAACTAAAAACTATTGAATTCTTCTAGCTTTTGATAATTGATGATCTCTCTTTTGTGTTAGAGTTGTCTATTTATAGGCAAAATAAGTCATAGAAGTCTTATAAACGTCCTCAATTGGAATAGGAAAAGAATTCTTCTCAAATTGGAAAATCCTTCGTAGCATCAGAGTTCAAATTGCACGGCCAAACAAAATTTGCCTTGATGAGATGCACTGCCATGCATCCTTCCACTACAAGAAAATTAGCAAATAGCAACGGAAACTAGCAACTGAATTTGTTGAATTTTCGTTACTAATTTTTATTAGCAACGGAACATTCGGTTGCAAATTTGACGGTTGGTATTTTTTTGCAACGGAATTTAGCAACGGATTTTCAATTTCCGTTGCTATTTTTACCAACGAAATTAGAATTTTCGTTGCTATATTTAGCAACCGAATAGAAATTTTGTTGCTATTTATAACAACCGAATTAAGGTTTCCATTGCTAAATTGAGCTAGTATTATAAAAAACTTACGACGGAATTATCGTCGCTATTCTGTCACTAAAGTATTGTTGATTTTTTACACAAAATTTATGCAAAAGCCTATATTCGCCAATTGAAATAAAAGTGCACCTACAATTCAGTCAACACGGACCCAAAAAACATAAATTCTAGGACATGAACAGATAATTTTTCATTTCAATTTGAATTTTAAAGCAAGAACATGAACACAAATGATTTCAAATGTTATAAAATTAATGATGAAAAGCATTACCCTAGAAGGCTCATAACAAGGCATTCAAACTTCCATAACCCATTTAGCAACATAAGCTTGCTTGACAGAATTTTCAAGTTATCGGTCCCGATCACCTTTCAGGTTTCTAAATGTTGTGTGAACACTATATATAATGTTGACACCAATAGACATCCACCTTAAATTTTCAAGTTATATGATTAAATCTTATGGGAGCTTCTTCTATCATTAGCTTGTACTTGCACTCGATTCAACACCTGCTTTCCTATTACTCTCTGGAGTTTCAGGCCACAGCTTGTTAATTGCACTAGAAAGAACAATGCCAGATGCATTCATTGCAGAAAAGTCTGATCGGCTAGGTATTTCTTCGGCTGCTTCAATTTCAACCCACTAACTAGTTTCATGCTTTCTCTTCCACAAGTTATTGAACCTCATGCAAGCATCCCTGTTGGGATTGAAGAACAAAACTAAGTTAGACATACGTGTCGGTAGATAGAGAAAATAATATCCAATTTCATGAAGATAAATGAATGAATGTAAAACTATACTACTTACATCAAGCGCAAAGTCCCAAAACTTTCAAGAAACGACATTAAAGGTGCCATGTGATCAATATCAAAACCAGCAGCCACAGCACATGCAAAAGCCATGCCTTGCTTTTTTTGGAGCACACTTTTGCATGTCTCTAGAACTTTCATAAGCTGAACTCTAATAATACAACAAAACAAGTTAAGCTCATTAATCCCAGACTTTCAAAATAAACACCCATTACATAATCAGTGATTGTTGCAGTGTGTGGCAAAGTAGTGAAGCCATTCCAAGTTTACTTCTGTTTTCCTTTGTCTCTTGCTCCCTGAAAATTCTCTCTCTCTCTCTCTCTATATATATATATATATATATATATATATATATATATATATATATATATATCCAATGTTTTTTTCCTGAATTTGTCTGTCAAAAATGTTAAATATCGTAAATGAATTAGGCAAAAAACAATTGGAGGAGAGAAAAGAAAAGAGAGAGAAGAGGCAGAAGATAGAAAGAAATAAAGGAAGTGACATCTTATGTTACCACAAGGCTGATAAAATCATACATCTATGTTCTACTCATAGTCAAGGAAATGTGAGCAAGAGATACATACCATTATTTCCTCACAATCAGCAATGAAATAATTTGGAGACAATTTCGCATTCTCAAGAAAATGCTCCTAAAGCAAAAGAGCAGAAAGGTCAACTGAATATTGGATTTTTTAGGGTTCTCAACAACTAGATTATTTCTAAACTAAAGCCTCTATTTTAGGAAGCAACACACTGCATCAAATATACACAAACCAAAGTATCTATAAATGTGAAAATAGCGTACAAAATGAGGGAAGAGAAAAATTATAGTTTTTCATAGATTACATATATATGCACTATGAAATTTGCAAGGTCGGATGCTCTACTATAATCAAGAGAGAACTTTTTACTTCAAGATATGCCTCGGAAGGTACTGGTGAACAGCCAAATATGAAAGCTCACTATCCACCATTACAAGTTGACATCGTGAACAGAAAATTATAAAGTAGCCTACCAATATTTGGTAAATGTTGCACTTTGGGTGCAACTTTGAATGCATAAACAAGAGATCAAAGATGCTCTAAATTAGCCATTTCAACTGTCACAGCCTTATGCTTTGCACCTTCAACTTCCTCTATCTCCTGACCTGTTAATAGGTTACAATGAACTTGTGATTTGTTCCACCTTTTTGCAACCTCCCAAGCCAGCAACCTCAAAGGACCACAATATATGCCTATCAAGTGACAAAGCCAATGCAAATTGCTCAGCAATATGTTTATCATTATATTGGAATATCATGGGAAAAGGCAGTAATAGTATACCAGAAGATGACAATTCTAGTCGCTTCAGAGCCTGATGTGTTTTACCACTATTTGTGGGACCAACATACAGAAAAACCTTACGCTGCTTCCTTCGAGCATTGGGATACCAAGAATGAGGACAACTAAATAGGCCAATAACGCTGTCAATAGGATGATAACCAGAGAATTCTTGATTAATACATATTTGTATAACATGTAGCTATGGAAGAGCACAACCAAATCAATGAAGAAGATAACCTTAACCAAAATATATATGTATATATAGATATAATACAAGTCAAATTCTGGATGCTAATCAAGCCACTAGAAACCATTAAATTTTAAAAATAAACAATGTCCAAAACGAAAAAGCATAAAGCCTCATAAAAATCATAAAGGAGTTCTTACGTCAAGTCTGTAAAATCAATCTTTCTGGCATTATTACCATTGCTGTAATGTCTCAACATATTGCAAACACCAAAAAAAATTCCAAGCTTCAATTCCTCATGCAGCTTAAAGGGATTGACATTTTCTGCCAAAAATTCCAAAGAATCAAAAAGTTCATGAGTAATGGAACCATCAATAATCCATTGCATTATCTAAGTCAAACAAGAGTTAATAGTTGCAATCTCCTTGACACAAGTTATTGTTACATATTTGCACTAGAGTCCTAATCCCTTTAGGAGAGTCCTACTCCCCAAAAGAGAGATTTTAACCACAATATAAACTCCTAACCCTATTAAGAAAATACATTTTTAACTATAAATTCACTTAATTTCCAACAATTCCATTTTTCCCCAATTAATCAAAACCCTAAATATAAAATACATCATCTCTACCTCATATTTTCACCATAAATCAATAATTAAGAGTGAATACATGCTTACCCAACTAAAGAGAGAGAGAAGCAACACAAAAAGAAGATGGAGTGGAGGAAGAGCCAAACCCACTTTGCTGCCACGCAAGGAAGAGGAAGAGAAAAGAAGAAGAAAAGAAGAAGAAGAAAGAGGAGGAGAAGGAGGAGGCGACGACGGTGATGGCAACGGCGGTGGTGGCCGGACCGAGAAGAAGAAGAAGAAGAAGGGAAGTGGGAGGAGGAGGCGTCAGGTTCTTTGGGACCAAGCAAAAAGGAACTAATTTGGTTCCTTAAAAATTAAGAGAAATCAAATGGCCAAAACGACGTAGTTTTGGCCAAATGTCCCTTTTGGTCCTCCATCTTTACTCTAATTACAAATCGACCCCAAAACTTTTTAAATCTTTTTAATAACACCCAAATTTAATTATAAATCCACCACAAATTATTTTATATTTATAGTTTTTGTCAATTTTATATACAATTCGGGTTAATCCAAAAATTGGGGTATTTATAGACAAGGGCAATTATGTAAATAATTAGAAAATTAGGGATTTTTCATTTAAAATGAACATTTAATTTAGCAACGAAAAATTATTCCTTTGCTATTTTAGCAACGAAATTCAATTTCCGTGGCTATTTTAGCAATGGAATTCAATTTCCGTTGCTATTTTTGGACCCAAAATTTTTTCGCCTCTTTGGGACCAAATTACCAACGAAAATGAATTTCGTTGGTAAATAGCAACAGAATATTGTTTTCGTTGCTAATTTAGCAACGGAAATTAATTTCCATTGCTATTTTTTAACCCAAATTTTTTTCACCTCTGGGACCAATATACCAACGGAAAATTTATCCGTTGCTAGCTAATTTAGCAACGAAAATTAGCAACGAAATTGTTTTCCGTTGCTATTTTAGCAACGTAAGGATTTCGTTTTCTATTGCTATTTTAGCAACCGAAATAAAATTCCATTTCTGTTTAGCAACCAAATATAAATTTGGTTGCTATTTTTCATTGAAAGTGAAATTTAGCAACGAAATTAGAATTAGCAACGGAATTTAATTTCCGTTGCTATTTTAGCAACTGAAATAAAATTTTGTTGCTAAATAGCAATGGAATTTTATTTCGGTTGCTAAAATAGCAACGGAAATTAAATTTCGTTGCTATTTTTCGTCCTAAATTTTATCTGCCACTTGTTGCCGCCTTAATTAGCAATGGAAAACCAATTCCGTTGCTAATTTTCGTTGCTAAATAATGGCGCCAAAAATTCCCTCCACTTTTAGCAACGGAAGCTAACCAAATATTTTTCCGTTGCTAATATTATAAAGTTCAACCAATTTTAGCAACGAAAACTATTTTCTGTTGCTAAATAGCAATGGAATTGTGTTTCCGTTGCTAAATTAGCAACGAAATTTTTCCGTTGCTATTTTCAGATTTTCTTGTAGTGTTCCTTATAGGGGTGCACAACCACTTGATGTCCCTTGTTCCTCCATGCACTGCCGTGCATAGCTTCTTCAAAGAGGGATTGCACGGCCACTTGAGGAGAGAAGAGCCTTTCCATGCACGACCACTCATCCTTCAACCTTCAAATGCACGACCACTTATCTTCCTTTGGTTAAGATGCACGACCACTCAAAACTAAAACTCCCAAATGCACGGCCACCAAAGGAATCAAACACCTAGTTACATAGCCACTCAATCATTCACTAGACTCCACGAATATTTATTAACATAACTTTTTCATATTCACATTTTTGGCCCAAATCTTCTTGCCTTTTTGTAATTAAAACCTTTTTCTTGCAAACTAATCTTGAAACACATCAAAACTTAAAATTAACTACTAAAACACAAATGTAAATATTTAAACTAAAAATTAAACAAAATTAAACCAAATTAACTAACTTAAACACTTAAAAACATACTAAAAACATTATATAATTCATACTTATCATATATTGCCTATTTATTTACAAAGAAATCTTAAGTAATTAGAAATTCCTTTCATGATTGATCAAGTTGTTTTGTTTCATGATTTTAGTTTTTGTGTTGCTAGCCTTTTCGCTTCGATGATGTGAATGTTAATTAGATATTTCAAAATTCATAATGCTTTTGAATCCCTATCCCTTATGATGAATTTTCTTTTATGGCACATAATCTCTCTCTCATACTTTAATGGCTTGCACAATTAAATACTTATCTGCTTGCTAACTTTGGCCATTTCCTCTCTTTTCTTTATGTTTGATATTCTATTAATCCTTCAACATTTTAATTTGTTTGATGTATTTGAACTTAAAGCATGTTAAAGAAAAAAAATTTTATTTTGCAATTTTAAAAGAGATGAAGGATGTAAATAAAAGTTTTGGTGATTTGTATATGAATTTTATCCCATCGGTTGCTTATGAAAAAAAAAGAAGGTAAAGAAGATACAACGCCATCCTTTAGAGTAAAAGGTAAACTCTATTTCAAATTCATCATATATATTAATAGCTAATTATTCTATTTTATGTATGTTTGAATCAATAGGCTGGTTCATACATTATCTGATTATCTAAAAATTTAGAATAGTTCATTTTGCTTAAAAAAGAGAAAGATGGCCCCAACTAGGGTTGCAATATATAGAGGTTAGTCTTTTCATTCTCTTACTTTCCTAATTACTTTCCTATAAATAGTTCCATTTGCATGCATATGTTTGATATTGCCATTCCTTATTTACCATTAACTGTATTTACTTGACTAATTAAGAATGTTGTATTGATTTTTAATGTGATTATTTACCATTAAAGCTCTAAAAATGGGGTACAAATCAGTAACACATATACTAATGGATGAACTTTTGTTTAGTCACTCGCTGCATTATTTATTAGTTTTTAATATAATATATAATATTTAAAATTTAGTGCAATTTATAATTTAATATAATTATTAATAAAGCATAAAAATGTCTTTATCTAAGAAAGAGAACTGGCAGCTAGTTTGCCCGATCTAGTGACTGATCCTACAAGAGAGTGTGCCTAATCGAATCAGGCATTAGCACTCCGAAGCTTAAGTCAGTAGCTTTCTAGAGATAATATTTAGAGAGAGAATCTCAAATGTTCAATACCTGGAGCCATTGTTTGTTGGGCTATTTATAGGAGATGGAAAGAGGGTGTACTTGAGGTGTGATAACTGGCAGTTGGAGCAATTAAGAGGCGATGTGATAGAAAGCAGGTGGAAAGTATGGGTACTAGCTTGTGTCAGTGGACTGATAGGATATGTTGTCCTATTAGTCTGATCAGACATTGTGCCTTCCTGTCTTCCAGCTCATGCTTTGTCCTTTGTGCTAATGGGCTTTGGGCCCATCTAAGAGTTATTGGGCCAATTGAATAGGCCATAGGAAATATTTTTTCCATGATTATCACTTGTCTCCCTTCCGAATGGTCCGATCAGGTAATTTTTATTTTTTTGGTGGGATTTTTGAATTTTTGGGAGGCATCTACTTGAAGAGATGCGTCTGTTCGGTTCAGACAACTGTTTTTGTATTTAATGCTATGCACATGTTGAGGATGGCACTTCATTCTCTGTAACCATAATAATGGGTTGAAAACACATGGCGTCCAACCTATGAAGAGGAATTTGGAATATTTCGAAAGCTTTTTGCCTATAAATAGGCAATTTTAGGCAATTTTCCTTCCCTTTTCATCAATCGTTATCGAAATAATGCCAAAATTTCTTCGCAAGCCTTTGTTCTTTTGATTTCCAAGGATTTATGCAAGATTTTCCCAGCAAGTAAGTAATTATTCTTCGATTTTCCACTTGGTCATCATTTTTCTGCATTCATATTTCCTCTTTTCAAAATTTCAACTCAAACATCCCAACAATTTTAACCTCGTTAAAAACACCCTCTACTGAGAATGGCTTTCAGTAGCAATGAGTAAATAGACAGGAGTTTCATTAATGAGTACAAGACTCGTAAGCTTCTTACTTATCCTTCAAGATTGATAGAGGCAAAAGTGGTCGAGATTCTTGCTCAGTTTGGTCTCCCATTAGAGGTATTCGTGATGGCCTATCCACCTTCCATGGCGATTATAGAGGGACCTTTCGGTCGTCAAAATAACGAGTGGTTCATTTGTCCATTTCTAAGCTTGGATGCAAGGATGAGACCCCCTTTTGGTGCCTTTGAAACATTAGTTTTGAGAGCCTATGGGTTAGCCCCAAATTAGATAAATTCAAATGATTGGAGGTAGCTAGCTTGCTTCAGAATATTATGCAAAATTGAAGGGGTGGCACCAACGTTAGACCACTTCACACATTTTTTCTATCTCTCAAGCCAAAAGGATGGATCCGATTGCTATTTCACCAGCTGACTGAGGAAGAAACTTTTCACCCTTCCCTCCTCTATGAAAGGGTACAAAGAAATGTAATTTCTGATAGAAATGGCTGGTGGGTTCGGAGTTCCACTTGGTCGTTCGGGAGGATCGACCCCTTTGAGAGATCAAACCGGTGGATAGGAGATATTTGAGGAGGACATCAAAAAACTGATGGGGATTGTGGCAAAGAAAGGGGAGCCCTATGCCTATGAATATCTGTTAAGCATAATAAAAGGGTCTTCCAACTCCGAGGTTATTGATAAGTGTGAAATATATATAGTTTTTGATATGTTTTTAGTTATGTTATTTAGTTATTTTGGTTTTATTTGGGTTAATTTAGAGTTAATTTGTTAATATTTATGTTTTTGAGGTTAATTATGTGTTTTGTTTGATTTTCAGGATTAAATTGGTATAAAAGGGCTTAAAGTGCAAAAAGGACAAAGTTTAGGGCTAAAAGTGCGAATATGAAGAAATTAGGCGAGAAAACCAGTGTCCAGTCCAGAGCCTTGAGACGTGACCACGTGAAAGTAATAAAGAGTTTCACACGTGGCCACGTGAAGAATAAAGCAAGAGGAATCGTGGCCATGTGATGAAAGGTGAAGAAATGAAGTATGAAGACCCATGGCCACGTGAATGGGAAACTAAAGAAAACTATGCAACCACATGACCACGTGGATTCCCAGTGAAGGACCACACGTGGCCACGTGTGGAAGAAGAAGTAAATGACCCGTGCCCACGTGTATTGAAAGCATATTGAAGGCGTGGCCACGTGATGAACTTTCCCATATCGCGAAGGATTTACAAGCTTCCTATTTAGCAGAATTTGATTCCTATTTTATGACTGGAGTTTAACAAGGAGTCTACTACAATTCTTGCCTATAAATAGTAGTCCAAAACACAGAAGAAGGAGCATCAATCTTTAGAATTAATCCTTAGAATTAAGCTTTGTTTTCTTAGTTTTTTTACGTTCTTTGTTTTTACAGTTTTTTCAAAACATTGTTTTTTTTTAGTTTTAAGATTGGTTTGTGAGTAGTTTTCTTTAACTTTTGCTAAAGGATACTTGAATCCTTGACTTGTATTGTTATGACTTGAGTTTGTTCTTAAATTTTAATACAAGTTGATTATTTCTTGGTTCTTAAAAATAGTCTTGTCTTTGCTCAATTTTAAGTTGATTATTAACTTGATTAAGAATTGGTTAATTAATTGGTTTAAGTTGATGAATGACTTACATGTTCTTAGGTTAATTTAGTTGGATTAATACATGGTTATAATCTGAATAAGCTATAATTGTGTGTTAATTTGAGTAAGCTAAGATTAAGAAAATGGTAACCAAGAATAGGTGAAAGTTAAATCTCTTGAGAAAGGCTTTAATAGACATCTAGGAGACTTAATTCAGTTCTTTATGCTAAGTGTTGAATTGTTCTGAATAAAAGAGTTTTAATGCTTGGAATGATAATCTTGAATAAAGTTATCTGGGTTTATTAAACTGAATCTTCCATAATTACTTGTATGTTTTCTTTTAATTAAGTCATAGCAATATTTGTTAAGGTGGATAGTCCTTTAGTGAAAGTTGTCTTTATCATTGATTTTTAACTCATTAAATTTACTTGCTTTCAAAAGATTTCTTCTTTACTTTAGCTTTTTCAATTGTTTTAATTTTGTTTTAAATTATTGTTTTCAAATCATCACAACTTTGGGATTTTTCTTCTCTCTTTACACACAAAAATTGGTTTTGAAATTGAAATAGCACATACAAGCACAAGTTTCCCTTGGGTTCGATATTTTGGGTCATAATCTTATTTCCCTATATTACTAGCTGATCTAGTATACTTGCTAGACACCGGTCAAGTTTTTGGCGCCGTTGCCGGGGATACATTGGCGTTTGTTTATTCATTTTGATTTTAAAGTGATTTTTGTGTGTTTTCTTCTCTTCTCCATCTAATTTCTTATTTTTCTTTTTAGGTGACTCGTGATTTATGGTGAGAGACAACCCCATCTTACCATTAAACCCTGAAATTGAAAGGACATTCCATAGGATTCGAAGGTTGAGAGGCAATATGAATGACCCAGAAATTGAACAACCTATGAATGATCCACCACCTAGGATCGAAGAGCAACACATACCCCACCAAGCTCCCGGGAATGGGTATAGACCTAGAACCATAAGGGATTATGCTATCGCTAGGTGGAATGAAGAACATAGGACTATTAGGATTCCTCACCACCAACCCTTTGAGATTAAACCCGCTACCATCACTATGGTACAAAGAAACCAATTTTTGGGTTTGGATATAGAGGATCCTGCACAACATTTGGATATATTCTTAGAAGTGAGTGATACTGTGCAAATTCCTAATGTATCGACTGATGCAATTAGGTTGAAACTCTTTCCATTCACCCTAATAGGAAAAGCTAGGGATTGGCTACAAATGCTACCAAATCAATCCATCCATTCTTGGCAACAAATGCAAGAGAAATTTTTGTGTAAATTCTTTCCACCCACCAAGACTACCCTCATTAGGAAACAAATTAGTGACTTCCAGCAATTTTATGAGGAGCCATTCCATGAAACTTAGGAAAGATTTAGGAGACTATTAAAAAGTTGTCCTCATCATGAAGTTCCTATTTTTCAATTAATGCATATTTTCTATGCAGGTGCTCATCCATCAACAAGATCTTTGTTAGATGCAGCTTCAAATGGAAGTTTCATAAATCAAATTTCCGAAGATGCATTTTTACTCCTTGATGAGATGGCCACCAATGATGCTCAATGGGCAAGCTCTAGAGCAACTCAAAAGAAACAGGGAGTTCATAATATTGATGAAGTAGCTATGTTGAAAGCTCAATTAGAATTAATGGAAAAGAGATATTTAAAAGAAATAAATGAGCTTAAAGCTAAAAATGTCTCTATGCTATCTAATGAAGTTGATTCTTATGCAGGAATTCCGGGACCTATGGGAATGAAGAATGCTGAAAATATGGTAGAAGAAGTCAATGCCTTAAATTCGTATAGCAACAATTACAATGCGGGATGGAGAAGCCATCCAAATTTTTCATGGAGGGAAGGTAATCAAGGTTCTTCTGCTAACCCCAATCCTAGACCCCAATTTAACCACAATCAAACTTCCAGTAATCAACTTCCATACCAAAACCAAGCTTCACATCATTACCCAAATCAATACCCATCACAAGCTTACCACCAACCACCCAGTTTTCAAAAACCTCAACCTCCCCCTCCTCAAGAAAAGAAATCTAATATTGAAGAAATGATTGCAAATTTCATGGCTTCCCAGAACTCAATTTTAGCTAGTCAAGATGCTAGATGGAAATCGCAAGATATTTGGATGAGAAACCAAGAGGCATCCATTAGGAACCTAGAAAACCAAATGGGGCAACTTGCTAGTTCTTTATCAAACCATGATCAAGGGACATTTCCATCCAATGTAGATCAAAACCCAAAGGAAGAAGCCAAAGCAATGACTTTAAGGAGTGGGAAATAGTTAGAGAAGACTGAACTTGGTAAGAATTCTTCTAAAAAGGTGGAACCGACAACGGAGGTAAGTTTTCTAATTCTAAAAATAATGAAAAAATGCCTCCTACGATTGAGAAGGGTAAAGGTAAAGAAAAACTTGTTTCCACTGTTCTTGATGAATCTCAATTGCCATTTTCAGTTATAGCTAGAAAAGAGAAACAAAATGAACAATTGAGTAGATTTTTAGACATGTTTAAGAAGCTACATATCAATTTACCATTTGCTGAAGCTTTATTATACATGCCTAAATATGCTAAATTTATGAAAGAATTGTGCTCTAATAAGAAAAAGCTAGAAGGCATAGGAACGGTTCAATTTTTCGGTAATTGTAGTGTTATCTTAACCAATAAAATTCCTGAAAAATTAGAAGATCCAGGTAGTTTTACATTACCTTATGAATTAGGAGGAAATTTTGTTGGAAATGCTTTATGTGATTTGGGTGCAAGTATTAATTTAATGCCTTATTCAATTTGCAGGAAATTGAATCTAGATGATTTAAAGGAAACCCGAATGATGCTTCAATTGGCGAATAGATCGGTGAAGAGGCCAAAAGGAATCATCGAGGACCTATTGGTAAAAGTAGGAAATTTCATATTTCCGGTTGATTTTGTGGTGATGGACATGGAAGAAGATAGAAAAGTGCCATTAATTATAGGGAGGCCATTCTTGAACACAGCAAGAGCTTTAATAGATGTTCATGGACAAATGGTTACTTTAAGATTTAACGAAGAGGAAATGGTTTTTAATGTTAATAAAATTCTAAAACACCCCTCGTATGATTTTGAAAAATCCATTTACTTTGTTGATGAGATTCAAAAATGTGCCAACACAAAGCAAGAGGAAATCATTCTCAAAGATGAGCTTTAAAGTTGCTTAATGCATCCAAAGAAAATGGAAGAGTTGGATACAAAGGAGAAAAAGTTGATACAAATTCTAGAACAAGAGCATAGTGAAGATAATGAAAGGGAGGATGAACCATCCCCTCCTAAGGGAGATTCTGAACTTAAGATAATTCCATCTCATTTGAAATATGTATTTTTAAGTGATAATGCTAATCCGGTGATTATTTCATCCTTGTTGACAGATTTGGAAGAAGAAATGCTCATTGGATTCCTCAAAAAGCATAAAGGAGCAATAGGTTGGGCGACATCCGACTTAAAAGGGATCAATCCAAGCTATTGTACACATCGTATACTCATGGAGGACGACTTTAAACCGGTAGTGCAACCTCAACGAAGGCTCAACCCAACTATGCAAGAGGTAGTGAAAAAGGAGGTATTGAAACTACTTGATGCAGGTATTATCTATCCTATTTCCGATAGTAATTAGGTAAGTCTTGTTCAATGTATACCTAAAAAGGGGGGAATGACTGTAGTGATAAATGAAAATAATGAATTAATTCCTACACAAACGGTAACGGTATGGAGGGTATGTATTGACTATAGAAGGTTAAACAATGCCACTAGGAAAGACCACTTTTCATTGCCTTTTATTGACCAAATGTTAGAAAGATTAGCAGGAAATAAATTTTATTGTTTCTTAGATGGATATTCGGGGTATATGCAAATACCTATAGCCCCAGAAGACCAAGAAAAGACCACATTCACATGTCCAGATGGAACATTTGCATATAGGAGAATGCCTTTTGGTCTTTGTAATGCACCTGCCACATTTCAACGATGCATGATGGCCATATTTCATGACTTTATTGAAAAATTTATAGAAGTTTTCATGGATGATTTCACTATTTATGGTCATGATTTTGAATCTTGTTTGCATAATCTAGCATTGGTTTTGAAAAGGTGTCAAGAAACAAATTTGGTGCTAAATTGGGAAAAATGTCATTTCATGGTTAGAGAAGGCATTGTTTTAGGGCATAAAATTTCTGAAAAAGGCATTGAGGTTGACAAAGCAAAAGTTGATGTGATAGAGAAATTGCCTCCACCAACTAGTATAAAGGGCATTAGGAGTTTCCTTGGTTATGCCGGGTTTTATCGTCGGTTTATTAAGGATTTCTCTAAAATTGCCAAACCACTTTCTAATTTATTGCTTAAAGATGCTGCATTTGATTTTAATGCTGAGTGTTTGTAGGCTTTCAACCTATTGAAGCAAAAATTAGTTAGTGCACCGGTCATTGCATCACCCGATTGGAGCTTACCATTTGAAATTATGTGTGATGCAAGTGATTATGCAGTTGGAGCAGTCTTAGGATAGCGGAAGGAGAAGATTTTCTACATCATCTATTATGCAAGCCATACACTCACTGAAGCCCAAGTAAATTACACCACTACGGAGAAGGAACTCTTGGCAATAGTCTTTTCCTTTGAGAAATTCAGATCTTATCTCTTAGGATCCAAAATTACGATGTGGTCGGACCATGCCGCATTGAGACATCTTTTTGCAAAGAAGGATTCTAAACCAAGACTTATTCGATGGGTGTTACTACTTCAAGAATTTGATGTTGAAATTAAAGATAAAAAAGGCGCAAAAAATTTTATTGCTGACCATTTATCTAGATTAGATCATGCTAGTATCGAAAAGGGAGAAATTTCTAACTTATTTCCCGATGAACATATTTGTGCTTGTTACACTTATGAGAATTCAGTTCCATGGTACGCTAATATAGCTAATTTTCTTGTAGGTGGCTATCTTCCTAAGGAATTTACTTGGCAACAAAAGAAAAAGCTCATAACGGATGCCAAGCATTACCTTTGGGACGATCCATACCTTATCAAGATATGCCCGGATCAAATATTAAGAAGATGCGTATCGAAATCGGAGCAAGAAGCTATCATGAACCAATGTCATGGAGGTGAAGTTGGAGGTCATCACGAACCAAATAGGACGGTTCAAAAGATACTCCAATCAGGTTTTTTCTGGCCTACTTTATTTGAGGATGTAAGATCTTTTATATCTACTTGTGATAGATGCCAACGAGTAGGAAATATATCCAAAAGAGATGAGATGCCTATGAACAATGTGCTAGAAATAGAAATATTTGATGTTTGGGGCATTGATTTTATGGGACCTTTTCCGAATTCATTTGGGTTTGAGTATATTTTGGTAGCTGTGGATTATATGAGTAAATGGGTAGAGGCAATAGCTACTAGGACATGTGATGCAAAATTGTGCTGGAATTCATTAGGAAGAATATTTTCACTAGATTCGGAGCACCTAGAGCTATTATAAGTGATAGGCAAACACTTTGTCAACCATCAATTTAAGACCTTACTTAAGAAGTTTGGTGTTAAGCACAAAATCACAACCCCATACCACCCTCAAGCCAATGGCCAAGTAGAAGTATCTAATAGGGAGTTGAAGTCAATTTTAGAGAAAACAGTAAATAACTCTAGAAAAGATTGATCTTGTAGGTTAGATGAGGCTTTATATAAAACTCCTATAGGTATGTCTCCCTTTAGAATTGTTTTTGGAAAAGCATGTCACATTCCAGTCGAATTAGAACATAAAGCATATTGGGCTACAAAATTTCTTAACTTTGATTTGAGAAATGCAGGAGAAAGGAGAAAATTGCAGCTCAATGAACTTGATGAAATTCGACAATGGTCATATACCAATGCTGCACTTTATAAAGAAAAGACCAAACGATGGCATGACAAGCATCTAAGGGTAAAATATTTTGTCCCGAGAATGTTAGTGCTTCTTTATAATAGTCGTCTTCGTTTGTTTCCAAGAAAGCTAAAATCGAAGTGGCTTGGACCATATCAAGTGATGTCAAGCAATAATTATGGTGTAGTGACTATCAAAAGCTTAAAAGATGGACGTGAATTTATAGTCA
>JBBPFJ010000763.1:0-25694 GCA_037975025.1 Excoecaria agallocha | reverse complement strand
ATTAATGCATTCAAGAAATAATAGTTCCCAAACCTGGACATGCAACTCAAATCTTATTCAACATTTTCCTTTTTCTCTCACTATCTTCTTCTTTCAAGATCCTAATTTTCTCCTTTGTTTCCTTTCACAACAATTTCATCCATTAACACAAACTTCCAGCATTTAATTCAATCTATTATCAACCAAAACAAGAATATGAAGAAGAAGAAGAAGAAGAAGAAGAAGAGATGAATTACTAATTAATAAGCTTACCTTATTGTTACACACTAATTTGTCTTGATTTAATTCAACATGCATGCATTTCTCTTCAAGGATTTCTTAGATATGCTTAACAATGAATGAAAGAGTGAGAAGAGAGAAAATTTCTGAAATTTCTCTCAAGAATGCCGTCCCTCACTCCAAAAGACTCTCTTTCTAACATTTAAAATGACTATATATAGTGGGAAGGGAAAATTCCCTTGGAGTCCTTCAACAATATGCATGTCCCACTTTTTCCTATACAATTTTTGCATGTTACTAATTGTGCTTTCACCTTTTTACTTTTCTTAAATCAACCCCCCCATATTCTATCTCTTTTTTAAATTAACCCCACTTAATCTTTATTTAAACATTGGCCTCTAAATTTATATCCCCTTTTTATTTATCCCTCAAACTATATATTATCACTTGACTATTGTATCCTCTGTCACAGGCAGTTTTCTAAATTTAACTTGTATGTAATTTTTGACCTTCCAAAAGCCATTTTTAGCAAATGTTATCTTCTACAAACTTGTTGAACTATGTTTATAGTTTCTAAAACGTCAAGAATAATCTCCATAGCATTTGTATATTTTAAGATATTTACAAAATACTGAGGTCTGTTCCTAGTGACTAGGCTGCAAACTATTCCGGAATTTATGCTTAAATATAGCCTAGTTAAAGACATATTACGAACTTGGTTTCTCCATATTAAATTAGATATGGATGTCTAGTTTCAAACCCAATTAGAATCATATAATTTTGTGCTTTATAACTCGATATATAGCCAAAAGAGTACCAAAAGGTCAAGCAAAACATGATAATCCATCCAATAATGTTTAATTTGACTTTGCTAATTTGAAATTGCTCTTGAATTATTCTAGGACCTATTTTGGTTCCTTACATAGCATAGGTTTCTAATATGTGCAGGTTTAAATCAAGAGAGTTGAGCATAGGGATTTTCTGCAGTATTAAAGGCCAAAATGAAAAGAGGAATTGGGATTCTAAGGTTCAAGTTATGCGATAGTGTTTAAGAAAAATATGCAATTTTGTTATTCAAAATGTACAATAACAAGTGTATGTAAATTTATTCCAAAATTGTAAAATGTTAGTAAAATTTTATTGTATTAATTTATGTGTAATTTAGAACATGAATTGAAATAGCAAATGTCATATGGTATCATCTAAAGATTAATCCAATAACATTGTATTAATGAATAACACGTCTAAAGATAGCCTAACATGGATGATTGATTAAATTTATATGTGAAAATGTAATTCAGTACAATGGGTACAGGTTAGAGATTAGGGCGTTACAAAAGGATTTAAAGAAAAACTTTTTCCTTGCACCTTAATTTTAAATAATTCCTAACCACCAGAATTAAAGATAAAATAATTTTTCCTCTAAAAAATACCTTGAATCCTTTTTCAAATAGCTATATAACACTTAATAGATTTTGATCAATTTCAAAATCATATAAAACATCATAAATAAGTTTTGTACCTTCGAGACTCTCGATTGCTACAGTCTTTTTTTTTATTAAAATGTATTTTCCATTTGTAATCCTGAATCTTGATGTTACTAATCTATTGAACTCTTTAAAAATGTTCTTCATTACTTGTTATATAATTTGATTAGCCATTATCAATAAGCCAACCATAACTTTGACTACTAGCAAAGTTTGATGCAACAAAAAGGTGTTCTTCTTCTTGCTGATTTGCATCTTGAGATTTTCCATACTGCTATGTTTCATTTTCTTCACAAATGATCACTGTGTGGCTGTGTTTTTGACATTTTATGCATCTCATGTCGGGCTTTCTTTAACACTTGTATTGAGCATGATTCCTTTTGCCATAATGTTGACAAAGAGGATGTTTTCTCCATTTGTTGTTGGTTGTGTTGCTAGTTCTATTCTCATTTATTATCAATTGAGATTTACTTGCACTCCCTTTTTTCATTTCCACTTCTTATCTCTTCCTTCAGAATTTGACTGTAACTTAGCTTGTACAGCTCCTTCAATGGTTCCTTCTTATCTTATCTTTCTTCTTTTTTCTTATGCTTGCAATGCACTCAACAATTCTACCAAATCTATTTTGTAAGGATCTTTAGTATTTTCCAATGAAGCAATAGTTGCATCAAATTTTTCAAGTAAGGTTACTAGAGTCTTATTAACAATTCTACTATCAGTAAGCTAGTTCCAAGTATTTATACCTCATTTGTAGTGCCAATCAGCCTATCTGAATAATATTTTATGGTTTCAAATTATTTCATTTTTTTATTTCAAAATCTCTCATTAAATACATCACCTTTATTCCTTATATCCTTTCATTCCCTTGATACTCATTTTTAGGAAATTCCAAATAACTTTAGCTGAATTGCATGTTGTAATTATGCTAAATATAGTTGGGGAAATAGGCATTAAAAATATAGACCTTAGCTTTAGATTTTCTTATCTTATTTGTAGGGGGAGATACTTTATAATCTTTCTCAACAGCTTTCCACTAATCCCACACATCCAATTAAGCTTCTATTGGTGTTTTTCTCCATCAAACATTGGTGAAGATATGGCTAAAAATGAATTCTCACCATTTGTAACACCCTAATTAAGACCTTAGTAGGAATGTTACATGGTTAAGGAATTTTTTGATAAATATATAATAGTTATGAGGGTTAGTGACTGATTAGGATACAATTAGTATTAATAAAATTGATTGTGGGTACTTTTATAATTTAAAATAAGTAAGTTGTGTATGTGAAATATAAGATAAATCGTGGGCTTATATGTTATGTTAGTTGAAATTGCATGCAATTAAGTGAATTGAGGAATATTTGGGGTCAATGTGTAAATAACTAAAGATTGAAAAGGGGGACCAATGAGATTTGGGTATCTAGCCTTCTAGAATAGGCTAAGTATCTAATGAGGTAGATTTTTTAGCTTTTGGATATGTTTAGCTAGCCACTTTGGCCAAAGGCACGAAGGTTTCTACTATTGTTGCATCATCTTCTTTCTCTATTTTCTTTTATGATGTAGTTACTGGGATTGGATTAGCCTCTATCAGGGTTACTTGATGATGATATAGTTGTGTTTAGAATGGTCAGGAAATAGCAGTGCCTTCTTCTCTCTTCCATGGATATGTTGTTAAACATGAAAAATAATTGCATTTAAGTCTTTGAAATGAAAAATAAGTGTATTTTGTTTTAAAATGGGAAAAGCATTCTTTTATAAGCTTTAGTTTTGTTATTTTACAAATGGTGGGAAACAAAGTTTTGGACCGTGGCTTTTAAAGTTCATCACAAGCTGTCATCAAGGGCTGAGCCCATGATAAACTTCAATCTAGCCTATGACAGATCGCTGGCCTAGGGTTGGAGAGCTCATGCATCATGGCCTAGCACGTGGTGGACTTATTGTCACGGCTTGGCCCATAATAAGCCAGTTGTTATGGCTTAACTCATGATAAACCATTGGCCTGGGGCTGGAAAGCTCGTGCATCATGGCCTAGGCTATGAAGGACCTACTATTATAGCCTAGCCCTTGAGAGGCTAGCCAATGACTTGGTGCTAAAAGCGCTTATGGGTCCCATTTCTGGCTTAAGTGCCTGTGATGCCTGCTTGTGATACTTCCATCATGGACTCTGCCTGTGACTAGCCATTTTCCAATAAAATTTTTAATTCTCACCCATAATACATATGATTATTCTCAATCAAAAAATCTACTTTGCCTAATCTAGAATTAATTAAGAGATGGGACACTTTCTCGAAAAAAAGTAGAGCAATTATAAATAGTAGGGGGGTGGATTTGGAAAGTTAGAGCGACACTGGTTTTAAAAGAAGACTGGTTTTACTGGGTTATAAGAATACATAGAGGACTAGTTTTCAAAAAATAAAAAAAAAAAGAAAAAAAAGCTTTGACAGAAGGAAGAAGAGAAGGAATAGAGCATATAGAGCCATTTTTGTTGGATTTAACCACAACGACACTAAAGGTAATATAAAAGACTATCCATTTATCAAGTGAAAAGCTATTTTCTCAGTTTTTCTTTCAAGTTTCAAGCTCTATTCTTTGTGTTTTGTATATCAGCATCTTGGATGTCTTTTAATTCATGTGTATAATGTATAAATCTTATATATTTAGTGTTTTCATGTATATTTTCTTTAATTGCTCATAAGTGTGTGTATTTTTGTGAAGTTTGAGCTTATTTTTGTGTTTTCCATGGTAACTTTCTCTCTTTAAAACTTATTTTCTCACTCTAGATTTAATCTTAGAGAACATGTTAATTTGGGTGTTTTGGACCTTATTTAAGCATTATATGTGATTAAATGAGATTTGGGTGTGTCTTATGGGAGTTTAGCTTTAGGAATTAGTTTTAAGTTTTTAAGTTCTCATTCATGGCATCATTTTAGAGTTGATGGCAAAGCTTTAGATGCATCATGGGCCTTGATGGCCATCACGGACATACCCTTGACACACCTCAAACATGGGCCGTAACTCCTAGGTTTGGGTGTAATTTTCCTGGTTTAGTCATGACCTCCCCTCTTTTGTGTGCTCATGACCTACCTATCTTCGGGATGAGTCCATTATCCCCCTTCAAATCCCCTAATTTCCTTTTTTTTACCTAAGTGGTTTTTAGCTTGCATGCTTATATGTTTACAGGTGTTTTTACCTTATATGTACATATTATATTGTCTTTCATTTTATTTAAATGTTTATCCCCTCTGCATAAACGTCTAATCAAATTTGATTTTTTTTGTCTTTGATGCATGAACTGCGGGGGTTGTCTGGGAGGATAAATAAAGATAGACGTAGTTTCATTTCATGAGTTGTGGGTTAGTCATCAATACTCAAGGTAAGTTAATTTGTAATACTTCATTTCTTAATATTTCTTCTTTTTCCGTTAAAATTTTTATTTTTTCCTTTCTTTTAGCAATATGCTAAACTATTTGAGGACATGTTGATAGGGTTCCTATTTTTGAGTAGCGTAGTGGACAACATTATGGGCATTGCATATGCAATGGATCTGCTAAATTATGTTCAAAAGGTCTTCCAATTTCTACTCCTCTTCCTCCTATGTGGACTTGCTATTTCTTTGTTTATTGATTATTTTAACTGTATTAATTGTGAAAGAAAGAGAGTATTTGGGGAGGTGGTTGTTGAAATCAAAATACTATAGTTGAATACTTATTTCTTCATTGCTTATCTGCTAGCCTCAAAGATTTGGACAATATGTGTTTAAAGCTTGTAGCATGTAATTGAAAAGTGTGGTGTTTTGCTTAATGATTTGATCTTAAGGACAATTTTTATGGTTTGATTTGATTAATGTAATTGTTGTTGAGCATAATTAACATGTGAAACTTATACACCGATAGAAGTGAGGATGTTCTTTCTCTCGATGGGCACAAAATATGATGATGTGTAGGTTTGCATCCTGTTAATTTTTAACTACTGTGTTATATGAAAATGGTTATGATATTTGTATAAGGTTCATAATGTCCAATGAAGGATTGGAATCTTTGTTCCCAATAGAGGATATTGCTGTAATGAGGATATGGGAGTTGTTACCTCATCTAAATAAGATCAGAGTGAGTAGCGAATAACAAATTGTCCTATCAATTTCCATGTAATCATGTTTCTGACTAGTTAACTAAAATTCAGTTAACTACTTGCATATTATGATAGAGTAAACCAAAATTAGTGACTGATATGTGATTGGTTGATATGTAAGGAGCGATATTCCAATAACAAAACAAATGTACCAGTTTCTTGCAAACCAAGAGTAGTTTCTAGCCGAAAACTATTGGTAAAGAAGGACTGCATTTAGGTTTAAGGTATGTTATCACAACAATATTAGCTTGGAGCTAATTCTATATTTGATAGGAAATTGTAAAGATTTAATTTGTTAGTTATTAATTTTAGAAAAATGGATTGTATAAACAATATTTTGTTATATATATATGTTAACTCTATATTTGTAATGAATTCATTACAAATTATATATATATGAAAATATAAAATTATTATTTATATTTGCATCTATTATATATGAATTTTATAATATAAGATTATTATTTATATTGTGTACAGAATGAAAATTTAAAAATACATCAAAAGAAAAAATTAAGTTATGCAATATTTTAGCGACGGATTTGCGACAGAAACTATCGCTACTATGTAAACATTATATTTAAAAAATAATTAGAGACTAATATTTTGTTGCAAACTTTTACAATAAATAAATAATTAGCGACACAATTCACGACGAAAAAGTAGTCGCTATAAATTATTATTATAATACCAACGACTAATTTTGAAAATAAATTAGCTACGGCATAAGAAAATTAGTGACGAAATATATTCGCGATTGGGTTTTAGCGACTGTTCGTCGCGGCGTCGCTAATTTATGTTAGCGATGAAATTCTGGTAATTTCGTCGCTAATTAGCAGTTTTTTTGTAGTGAAATTTTATTGTGGATAGATAGACATGCCTATAGGATTACAATTATAGCTGCTACAGTTGACCTCGTTTGGATCCATAGTTTATTCCCGTTTGGGATCATGGTATTGACCTCATTTGGATCCACAAGATTGATACCTTCGGGTATCCACAGGAATAATACCTATAAGTATTTACATGATTGATACATACGGGGTATCCACAGCACCCGTTATCCACATCCACAGGACTTAAACAGGCATTCATAGAAGAAATGTGTTGATAAGAAGTGACTAATTAACATTGTGATGCACTTGTTATCATCCGTCTTATGGTTAATGTAATTGAACATGATTCCTTGTTATCAATTAGCAATGAAAAAAATATATTATTATATGAATGCATGTTTGAGTGTGCTTAAGAATGACCGCTGTGAGTGGTCATTCACATATTGACTGCTCCCCACTAAGCTGTATAGTTTAGCATGGTTTTATCCGTGTAGATACTCAAGTTGAACTCTCCAATGGGGGGGGGGGGGTGGGACCTTAAGAGAAGTCAAAGTATGAAGATAGCACCTTTTGTTTCAGTCTTTGTATATGTTTTTTTTGTACTAAGTTGTTGAAACTAAAACCAATTGTAAAGTTTAATATACATTAAGCAATTTCTTTTATATAATTTTATCTAGTGTGATGCTATGGCTAGACAATTACCAATTAATATGATGGTTGTACGAATGAACCATATCAAGACTGGTTATATGCAAGTGACATTTATGATAGTAATGAACAGGATTATGTTAACAGGAAAACCTTAGGGTAGTCTTTACAAGATATATGTGAAATTGAGTGTGTAATGATGGTAATGCTATGAGTATGTGTGATGGATAAGACGTGACATGTATAATTGATGTGTTATATGTTAGTTAAATACGAAGTATAAGTTATATGGTTAGAACTACATGGTTCTGATTCTCGATTTCGGAAAATGTAGGAAGCTTGGAATACTAATTCCGAGTTCGAACCAAATATTGATGTATTGTTAAGTATCTTAGTGATTAATGGCATGATAGAAAAGTGACTTGTAGAAGAGTTTTCAAGGGTTAGTAGAATGAAATTCTAAAGCTATGAATGGAATAGGCGTGTTTTTAGTTATACTAGTGAACTAATATTATAAACTACTTAGTTGCATTTTGCTTGAGTAGGTTTGAAGTTGAAAACGTTCTGAAGGTTAGGATTCTGGCAGCTGTGAAGAATTTTCTGAAGATGTAGTGTAAACCATAGAAAGTATTATATTTTGTAATATACTTAATTGTGTATCTATCTAAGTTTGAATGAGATTTTCCTATGTAATCAAAACGTTGTATTTGTTATAGAGACTTAAATTTAATGCTATGTAATCCAGAACTAAGTTGATTAATATTATATAGTGTTGCTTATAGGTTGCAATGTCAAGATGTGTAGTGGATGGAGCATCCTAGAATGATTTGAGGGTATTAGGGTGTTACACCATTTATTGTGAATTTGAGTTTGGTTGCTATTTGAGTGAACAATCAATTAAAAAAAAAGAAAGAAAGAAAGCCTTGCAAGTCTCTCACAATCATTGTTAATTCTGAAAAGAAAACATTAGAAGCACGAAGAATAATTGAGTTGGGAAGTCTGCATTTTTTATTAAACTGTAACTCCAAATTAAGTATAAGAACTTCATAACAGATTTGCAAAAGAAAAGGCTAAATATAGGCTAACAAAATTGAAAAATAGCAACTAACATAGATCATTACCTCCATGATAGAAAAACAAAAATTAACTCCCTAAAAATTAGAACTTCACTTCAAAAAATTATTTTCAACAATAGTATTTTTCATCAGCTCCTGTAACGCTCAACAGAACAGTTATAAAGCTTGAATAATCTACTTATATAGTTGATGATCACAAAAAATAAAATCAAATACGAATAAACACAACATCATGCAGACATAGCACACCTCTTTTGTAGAAGCTTCAGCCTCTGTCCAAACATTGTCCACATACTTGTACAGCAGCTCACTTGCTTGCTTCGTTTTGCATTTGCCATTTCACCATCCCAAGCTTTCCCTTCACATACAACAATATGTCTTAGCTTATAATAATCTATTGAATGAACACAAAAATAAAGGCAATTCAAATTTATATATTGAATTACTTGAGTGGGAAATGTAAGTGCCAAGGAGAAGAGACCATCATTGCTAATTCTAGCAGTGTAGAGAGCAACATTAGCAATAGGATTGAAGCTAGCTACCCCAAAGAGCTAAGTGATCAAACCAAACAAGAAAACAAAGAATTTGATACCGCAAACAAGAAAAACCATATACAAATTAATTAAAAGGGATTTTATGTTGTTTGGAGAGATGATGAGCATAGTAAACATACTCATATAACATTTTATAACTTCATGCTCAAATGAAAATAATTTCTCTCGAGTAATTGCTACTAATTAGTTCATTGTTTAGAATTTCAAATTCACCTTCACATGCATCACATAATTCAAATTATTAGTCTTAAACCACAAAAATAGACCTTGAAAGGCTCACTATCTATGTTGAAGCTCATGCCTAGAATATATTTCAACCATACAGGAAATCCTCTAATTATGATACCAAGATAAATGATTATTTAAAATCAAAAGGACAAAAATAATAAATGAAGAATTATTAACAAAGTTAAAATCATAAAAAGATTTTTACCAAAGTTCCACTCTGCAAGTATGTAAGGTCTAGACCTGGCAAAATTGACCCAAACCCATGGGTCGATCGAAATTCATCTAAAAAAATTTATCCAAATCCAACTCAATCTAAATGGATACCCATTAGGTCAACCCAAAACTGATCCATTTTATTTTTCAACCCAACCCAACCCAATATCCATTGAGTCAATTCAAAATTGACTCGTTACATTTTTCAACCCATTAAGTCATTACCCAATGAGTTTATCTTTTTTTTTTTTGCGTTGTATATACAATAATAAGGGTACAATTGAGAAACAAGGGCTACAAACCATAAGCCTAATATCATTGACACGTAATTAAAGAAAATCTAAGCCAACCCAATTTTTCAATTACTGTACCAGTTGTCCATGAAGAAAAGGAAGGGGCAAAAGAATCGTTTTGATTCTTGATTATTAAAGAATCCTTCAGCAAGAATAATGAAAACTCATATCAATGGAATAATAAAGAGATCAAATGTGGTAGCCACAACAGACAAAGAAGAAACAGAGAGTGGAAACAAGAACAATGGCTTCAACAACATAAAGAATTTTGAAAACAAAATTATCAATTATTTTCAACTGGAAATCGACGCGTTTCCATTTGAAAGACGAGAATCTCCATGGCCATATCTGATCTTTCCTTATACCAGCAGCCACCTTCTTCAATGACCATGTCTTTTTTCCATCACTAAACCCTAACTTTGTTCTCTCTTTGTTTTTAGAACAACTAAATTATGTTGTATGTTATATAGTATAGAGGATGGTAGAGAAATGAATCATGGCTACCTCAGTTTTCTTTGACAGAAAAAAGAAAAAGGTAGGCTCTTGTTGGCTGAAGAACAGTTAGCCTTGGTAAAGGACATTTTTGGAATTTCGTCCTCCTTTAATATTTATTTATATATTATCACTAAATTTACCCTATATATATATATATATAAGATACTAAATTTAACCTATATTAATTAGCATATCATATATATATTTAAGATACTAAATTTATCCTATATTAATTAGCATATCTCTATTTTATAAGTGATCGACTAAAAAAATTTAATAGCTCTAAGATTGTAATTCTTTAATTGGAGTTTGCTATATTATTAATTTTGGCATACTTATTAATAAATGGATAGCTAAATATAATTTGAATATTAGCTTAATATTCAAATTCTTATAGATCAATGATTTAGTACTATAAAATTGATATGTCAAAATTAGATTTTTTTAAAAAAATAAATTATTTATCTTAGAAAATATTATATGCAGACTAACTAAATATATACAAAATGGATCACATTTTACAAAGTGGATTTTATTGCAAACCCATGGGTCGATTCAAATCAATCCAACCCATTTGAATATTGATCCATTTATAACCCATATTTTTTAACCCATTAATGATCCAATACATTAATGATCCATCCATTAATAACCCAATCCAAATCCGTCCAACCGGTCCATTTGCCACCTCTAGTAAGGTCCAACGCGAAAGTGGACGTAAACAAGCTTGATGAAACAACTTTAGAACTGAACCAAATCATACCGACCCCAAAATTGTACTGCCAAATTTCATTACAACACAAATCGATGCATATATACCCAAACTGACAAGAAGCAACAAGAAAGAAGACAAAAAATATATGTGTCGACACAATAATTTCATTTTCTTAAGAAAACTAATTAACATAATCTAGAGAAAATGATGGAAAATGTTAAATGAGAGGTGCTTCTTGGATACTAAATATAACTAGAGAATAGAAGTCTTCTTTGTGTATTGATGATAAGAGCTTTCCGTCATAAGAAAACATTGGAATCTGTTGGTCGAAAAGTGAATGATAAAAATAACAGCCGGCAAAAGAATTGCTAGAATTTGTCTGTAATCCAAATTCCCAAAACAAAAGTATATTAATTATGTTAAAAAATTCAAAATAGGCAAAAGAAAAATGAATAATAAAAACTATGTATTCATTCTATAGGAAAGTTAAAGCTTGTTAGGTCTTAGACCATTGCAAGATCTAATTGAAGATATTAATTCAATTGGAAGATTTTTACTTATTTATAATTTTAACCATTGCATGGCCTAATCGATGAGAATGAAACATCTTAGACCTGACTAGAGCAGATTTGGAGTGTTTTTGGTTTTTTGGGACAGTTCGGGTGCAAAAGAACTAATTTTGGTAGATTCGAAGTTCGGAGTTATGTCAAAAATTTTATTTCACGCATCAGCTATGTTCCAGTCAACTTTTGAAGGATATGTAGACTATTATTTAGAAACTGGATGACAGTTGTTTAGAAGTTTTTCGATTGTATTTTATTTCTAATTTTATTTTTCGTTAATTATCTAAATTATGAATATTTCCTTTAATTTAGGATTTTCTATAGGATGTCTTCTTATTCTCCTAGGGAGGAGTTCAGTCAGAGAGAATTTTATAAACATTATTCTTTTTGTTTGTTTATAGCCATGAGTGGGTAAACTTCATTATTCTGCTTAAAAATTAATTCAGGAGCAGGATTCTCTTTTTTACTATAAAATTATTTTATGCGTAATTTCTCTTTTTATTTTTCTTCAATGTTCATATTATTCACTTTGCTTTAGGAAAATTCCATCATTATTGTTATTTAATATGTGTTCAATAAGAGTTCATTGTTCATCCAATTAAATAAAATATAACTAATTAAAAATATCAAATATGTAATTATATGGTAAATTCAATAACAAGTTATAATTTGTATAATATTATTGTAAAGGATTGTTATATTAAGTGAATTTATGATTTGGTTTGAACCAGTCTCGCTTGAAGCTTGGGTCTAGCGAGAGCAAGGTTAAATCCGGGTCGAGCCTAGTCGGACCAAATTGTGTTCAAATTGTGTCTGGCTCAACTTTTAAATATTTTATGTGCAAATCAAATCCAAGTACATATAAATAAAATAAGAGCCTAGCACGGCCTGGGTTGGGCTTGGGATGGGTTGAGTTCAATTGGGTCAGGTCTAGTTTGATTCAGACCTAATCGAAAATTTTAAAATTTTTGGGGCTTTTTGACAAATGACACAAAAAAGATAAAACATTTCATATTTGCATCTTTCTATTTTTTATTTTCTTATATATTATTTAAAAAAAATTATTTCATAATTATCAATTTTTAAATTTTCAATTTCAAAAAAGCCTCATCCTTGTTTCGATTTCGACAAGACTGTTCATATGGATCTTTGATAGGAATTATTGCATCTGATACTTTTTAATCAGTATATCCATACCAACGATAATACCATCAAAAACTACCACAACCAACGCACCAAATAATGGAAAATTCATCAAACTTTTGTTATTGTTGCTTATTTGCAGGTTTAATTATCGTAATCAATATGACAAGCTTAATTAAGTTGATGAAGGCTTCCAATTCCAAATTTAGGATCTATGATCGCAAGAATGTATATATATACAGCAAGATTGATAAGACTAAAAGCATGAGGATGGACGTGAAGCATAGAAAAGTTCAGAAACTCATAGCTAAATCGTTGAGGGAAATTGATCTTTTATAATTAAATTTTGAAATGACAGCAATTATATTTGTTTTTCTTTTTCTTTTTTTTATTTTTGTAATATAATTGTTTGTACAATATAAGATTTATTTCTATATAAACATTTCTACCTTTTTTAACAGTGTATGACTCGAACACAAATACAAGAAAATAGAATTAAATTCAATACATTCCACAATTTTGATTAAGTACTGATGTCATATTTCGTAATTTTTTTTTAAAAATAACACTAAACATTTATGCTATTTACTTATTAATTAAAAATACAATGTATAATCTTTTGATAAAATAAAATAAAATACATTGTATTTTCTATTCATAAAATTCAATAAATATATTATATTTTTTTAAATAAATACTGTATTTTATACATTAAAACCTACTAAAAATATAATGTATTTTTCTTTAACAAAATAAAATAAACTGTATTTTTTTCATAAAATGTATTAGATTTTGTTGACTTATGTACATGATAAAAATACAATATATTTTCTTTTGACAAAATAAACAGTACTGTATTTTCTTTTCATGAAAGTAAATACATTGTATTTTCTATTCATAAAATCCAATACATAAACTATATTTTCTTTTTATAAAATAAACATTGTATTTTATACATGAAAAACTATTAAAAATACAATATCTTTTCTTTTGTATATAAAAAATACAGCGTATTTTCTTTTGTACCTAACAATGTATTTTCTTTTGATGAAACTAAATACATTATTATATTTTCTTTTGTACATAAAAAAATATTTACATAAAAAATACAGTGTATTTTCTTTTGATAAAACTTAATATACTATATTTTTTATACATAAAAAATATAGTATATTTTTTTGCACATAAAAAATACGGTATATTTTCTTTTGTACATAAAAAATAAATTGTATTTTCTTTTTACATAAAAATAGTGTATTTTTTGTACATAAAAAATACATTATTTTTTTTTGTACATAAAAATAAAGTGTATTTTTTCATACATAAAAAAGATAATGTATTTTTTTGTATATAAAAAAGATACACTGTATTTTTACAGTAAATAAATAAAAAGCAATACTATTATGGAAGCAGTAACAGTGCAGCTGGAGCAAAAAGCATGTTTGGCTTGATCCAGGTCACTGCCACACACCAAACTCAGGCTTAACCATTTTTATTTATTTATGTGCAAGCTACTCAACAGTCAACGCGCACACACACACACACACACACACACACACACACACACATATATATATATATATATATATATATATTGGTCAGAAGCCCCTTTAGAGCCAGTACCGTAGGCATTATATTACTTTTTAGCTAGCCAAGTCTTTTGCTGCTTCTATTTTGTTTCATATTACGGTATCTGTTTATACATGCAATTTTTTTTATGTTAGAATTAATATGTATCTTTTCATTTCTTATCTGATGAAGCATGCATGATATTTTGTTTGTTTTTTATTCAAGACTTTTAATTGGATGTTATCTTGATCCATTTGGAAAAGCTACATCTTTGAAAAATAAATGAGATGCCCATTGAATGGCATCTGGGTATATATTTGTCATCTTATGATTCCTTTTGATATGTACACAGGTATTTCTTCTGGTTTGCACGCCTCTTTGAATTTTCAATGCCTAGGTAAACATTAATTAATAATAAGAAGTCTAAATGGTAATATTTAGTTTTAATTTGACTTGGATCTAGAATCAAATCTGATTGCTGAGGCTTAGGGGAATAGTTATTTGTCATTACTAGCAATGGGGAACCAAAAAGTGATTTTGATTTAACTAAAAGCTAGAACTGAGAATAATGATCACCATTCCAGTTATTAAGTTTATTTCATCTAAGCTAATTGCCATTTTCATGGCAACTTGAGATTTGGCAGAGCATAGATTAAGCTACATATTTCTCACGAAACCATGGTTAGATTGAAAATTTTGGTTTCAACCTAACCACAGGGAAACAAACCAATGAATGAGCTCTAGGAAGTGTAAGCCCGGGTCCCTCTTCCATGTCAACGGTACCATCATTCTCCCCATCACCAACCCTCCATTCGAAACTCTTGCAGTGCAAGTGAAGAACCAAGACAGCTTCTTCTCCCAGTTCCAAATGGCAGAAGATGAAAATGCTGCCCTCTCACATCGAGCATATTACACTTCCCAACCACTGAATAGTATGAAGCTGACATACCTCAACGACGTCAATGATGATTTCTTCGATTCGTCTCTGTCTTCTCCTACCAGAAAAATTCGTTGATTGAACGAAAAATCCAGAGAAATTCTACTATCAATCACGCCTTGGGCTAATCCTTTTTAATTTGGGGCATTTTTGAAATAATAACATTATAAAATGTATTTATGAAATAAAAAAAGCATGGATGAAATTTTATAAAATTCGATATTCCACTTTTGAAAACTAAAATGTAAAAGGGAGCAATTCATGTAATTTCCTCAAAATTTTTTCTACACAAGCCCAATCCAATCCCAAATCAATATGGGTTTAGTTCAAATCCAAATCCACATAAATAAAATGTGCCTAAAACAAGCTAGGTTGGTTCAAGATGAACAGGGTTCAACCAATCGAATCTAGTTCAAATCGAGCCTAATTAGATTAGATTGGATTCGAATTGGTCTAATCCAACTCTTCAATTTTTTTTATATGCAAGCTCAAGTCCACATAAATAAAATATAGTTTAACATGGATTGGATGGGGTGTGGGATGCACAGGGTTCAAGCTGGGTGGATTGGTTTTAGACTTGCCTAATCACAAGTCTAATCCAAGCCCATGTAATAAAATACAAGCCTAGTCCATGTTGGGTTGGATTCGAGCTTGGATGGATCGTTTTAGACCGGTTATAATTAGATTTTTTTATATACGAGTCCAATCCAAACTTGTATAGCACTCAAAAAAACTGCTAATTAGCAACGGATATTTTCGTCGCTAATTACCAGAATTCCCTCGCTAAAATAAATTAGAGCTAATAGCCCAGTCGCGAATATATTAGCGACGGAATTCAAAATCAGTCACTAATTTAGTGACGAAAAATTTTGTCTCTAATTTACTTTTTCGTCGCTAATTAATATTCATATTAGTCGCGGTATTATAATAATATTTTTAGTGACTACATTTTTCGTCGCTAATTATTAATTTACTACAAAAGTTAGCGATGAAATATTAGTCACTAATTTTAAATTCTATCTATTACACATTAGCGACGGATTTGTGACGCTAAATTATTACATGCTTGAAATTTTTCTTTTGCTGAATTTAAAATTTTCATCCTGCACATAATATAAATAATAATATTATATTATAAATTCATATATAATAGATACAAATTTAAATAATAATCATATTTTCCTATATATATAATTCGTAATGCATTCATTACAAATATAGAGTTAAACATAAAAAAACAATATATAAAATAAAGTATTGTTTATACAATTAATTTTTCTAAAATTAATAACAAATTAAATCTTTACAATTTCCTACCAAATATAGAATTAGCTCCTAGTTAATATTGTTGTAGTAATATACCCTAAGCCTAAATGCAGTCCCTCTTTACCGATAGTCTATGACCAGAAATACGTGAACCTTGTTGGCAATAGGGATTAACTCCTGCAAAGCCTTTATTCTCTCAGCAATACGCTCGCTTCGCAGTCATATCTAGGAGAGGAAAGAATGAAAAGCTAATACAAACAGCAATCATATAGAAATAGCTACCAAAAAATGTTGAAAAGTTGCACTTATTCTATCATTGAAACAAACTGCCTTTTGTTAAAGCTTTGCAAATATTGAAACCTCAACATTAATCACATCCATAATGAATCTATTAGAAGAAAATAGAATGTTATAGAAAGAAAACTATGAAATTAAGTTTCTTCAACTTGCAAACTAAACAAAAATCGACATGCACTGAGCATAGGTATACATTAATTCTTTGTCATGAAAAACTATAAGCTTTGTTCCTTTCAAATCGTGCACTAGTTGACTTTCACATACTTATTCATAAATCAAATTTCAATTAGGTGCAATATGGAATACTCTAAGATTTGTCAATACCAAAGCCATGTTTTCAAAGATTCAACAAGAGGTACCTTTAATAAAAGAGGTACCTTTAATAAAATAATCAGAAGAAATTTAATGCTAATTTCATAATTTAGAAGCAAAAGTTACTTAGAAAAGTCAGTTTTCACAAATTACCTTCTTCATTCAAGACAAGTAAACCTCATCCTGTTAAAACTACAAATAGAACTAAATATTGAGAAATTAAAGATGCAACTAACCCCTTGCATTTGGGGCCATGTCTTGGATAAAAGGCAGTAAATATCTCAAATGGAAGTTCCATCACAAATTCTGTATCATGGTTGATGTAATAGAAACACTAGCCACAAATAAAAAATCGATATTCCAACTATTCTATATTTTTTAACAGGTGTTCTAAGCAGGATAATTAGAATTAAAACACCAAAAAAATATTAAATTTTCAATTTAAGCATGTAAACTCTAATAATCAACAACACAAAGACACTATACAAGAAACTCTAATAATCAATTGCATCCTATTGCTGAAAATGTGATGACAAGGTGCTAGCAAATAACTATTAATTATTACCTTACTCCAGTAATGACCTTAAAATAATCCTCCAATGACCTCTTGATGTATTTTTGGAAGTTAAACTTGCTTCCAGGAGCTAAGTGGACCTATAGTACATAGCCATGTTAAAATGAAAGCGGTCTAGTAAACACCAAAAAATTCAAACCGTCAATGATAACTCAGTGATAAATCCATTGCATAGTGTCAAGTAATCAGCCTTGCTAACAGACCTAAAAAATTATCGGAAGAAACATCCCTGCAATAGATTGATATGGAAACATAAATAACAAATGTAATTTAAAACTGAAAGCATAAGGTGTGTTTACATTATAAATATTAATGAACGGCTAATTGAACTAATAGAGTATTTTTGTATGCTTCCTTTTTGTATCATATTTTTGTCTTAATTGCCAAATAAATTATGACAAAAGAGCAAAAAATTAAAATTATTTATGTTACTAGTAACTCTACATTATGTTCCACATTATTTTTTCTGAAATAGAAAAACGAAAACAAATAAGATTCTCAAGTAAAATATATCTTACAATGTAAAAAAAGAATGGAATCCTAGTCCAAAAACTGGTATGCGGTCTCACAAAAGATGTCTCGTGAGTAAGCCTGAATCTTGAAGGATCTGCAAATAAAATCAATGTCCAATTAAGAAAATAAGAAGATATATAGACTCTGTTATTAAAGAAGAGGACAATCATGTTTGAGAGAAAAAGGCTGAAATATTCAGGCTGTAACACATAGAGTATAGTATATACCATTTGAAAACTCATAAACATGGGAAAGAGTCTCCAGCTCATTCCTTTCAACCGCGAATCTAAACCAAATAACTTTGTTAGGCAACTCCATATCATAAAACACAAAGCTTTAATGAATTTTATGATAAGAGATCAACTTAATTCATCAAATTTAATTAACTTAGGGAAGTGAATCCATTACTCAAGCCTTATGATGCTTATGATGCTCATTCTTTTGAAAAAATGAGATATCAGGAAAGTATAATAAAACAACATTACCAAAAGTGCAATAAAATGAAAATTTCCACACCTTTAGTCTTCCAAGCATCATAGTTGTTAAACTATATAACACATGAAAGACTGCTAAAAAGAATATGAGGATGTGTAACTGGTGCAATCCATTAACTAATATAAGTGGTTTTTGCCCCTGTAGAA
Organism: Excoecaria agallocha; assembly: GCA_037975025.1. Classification (NCBI taxonomy): domain Eukaryota; kingdom Viridiplantae; phylum Streptophyta; class Magnoliopsida; order Malpighiales; family Euphorbiaceae; genus Excoecaria; species Excoecaria agallocha. Next base: position 6,987 of record JBBPFJ010000763.1, on the reverse strand, counting down.
TAGAAATTAATTAGCTTGAGCAATTTTGGATTCAATGTCTTTGCATCTTATAATAATGTCCTGTCTTTGTAACCAAAGCAGCATAACTAATTTATTTAATTCAAAAGGCTGATATTTGTAACGCAGGCAACTATAAGGCATTGCATGCATCACAAGTATGAGATGTGCATTGACTAGGGTAGTAAATTTTAATTCCAACATAAAAGAAAGGCCTCCATGAATTATTCTATATAGTTGTTATATCTATAATTTGATTCCAAATCAGATAAAAAAGATAAGCAAAATAACATTGCTCTATGGTTAAATTGACAAAGCAATACAATGCTACGTCAAAAAAATGACAAGAACTTCTAATTTATGTAATACTGTAGTTTGGCAAATAGCTAGAGAATAGTTTCATTCAGTATACAAGAAATTACGATAGGAACCAATAGAGGAGTAAATGAAAGCGGTTTAGATATATACAAAATTATATAAACCACAAATCCTATATATATATATATATATATATATTCAGTTCAAATATCTAGAATCTTAATTCAACATTCCAAACATAAAAAAAAACATAATTAAAGCTCACTTCATGCCTCTGTCTTATAAAGTAACATGTGGGGTAGAACTGGCCGACATTTAAAGGTGTACAATTATATCATGCTTTGATGATTTATTGGTCCAACAAACAAAATACAACAACCAGATGCTTGAACTTTTTTATATTTTATTTTCAGTTTGTTTGGAAACCACTCACCTTCCACTATTTAGAGAAGCGTTCTCTACTATATTAAGAGTAAAATATTCATTAAGAGATTACCACAAATGCAAGTTTATAACATAAAAAAAATTAGTATATGCAAGTTGCAGAATAGTGCTTGACCACTTCTCACGAGCCAACAAGATTAAAAAAATGTCTAAAGTTAATCACAAAAGAAAACAAATGGCAACATATGAACTCACTGTTTTGCATTTAGTAGTGGCTTCAGCACCAGCTAGAAATCTACGATCAAACCACAATAGCCTTCGATGACTTTCCTCTTCAGTTGAGTCATTTTTACCATTAGCATGACAAGCCAACATAGTGTCTGCAACTTTTTAGGGAATACATATTTTTGTAATGTATGTCTACCCAAAAGTCAAGAGTAATGAAATGAATCCAAGAACCATCAGCTCTGCAGTCATCATTTTCAAAGTCACCAAAGGCAATCCCACAAACAAATCTTTCATTCTTATTTATTAGAAATGATATAACTTGGCCAAAAATTTTCATTTTTGCTGAAATGTTGATTGTAATAGAGAAATACAATGACCAATCTCCAAAGCTTCAAATAGAGCTCTTTTGTGCTTCTCTGTGAACCACTAGATTAAGAGATCATAATGTTTTAAAACAAAGGCAACTATTGCTTCTCAATAAATCGCAATGGCAAAATTGAACCACCAGTAACTTTTCAGCAACAAAGACTTGAATTAAATAAATAAAAAAATGAATAAATGTAACAATTGAATTAGCATAATCTCATGGGAAGATAATGAAATCCTGGTTTGATAGAAGATTTGAAATAAAATTAAATGGAGATAAAGAAAGAGACCCTTATCCCTTTAAACCCAAACTTTAATTAATGTCCCGAGAGTTAAGAGAGCATTAAATTGAATAAACGTGAAAAGTTCAGATCCAAATAACAATAAAAATTTTTTTAGCATAACCAAGGAAAGCGACTGAAGAATCGGGCTATATTATCATCAGCCACAAAATCTTCAAAATTAAGAACCAAAGAAAGTTACACATACCATTCCAAGTTTATGAAGACCCTTTTCCACTAAAATAGACACAACAATCATAATAGCACAAACACTGGCCACAACCTATGTAGGTATCTGATCAAGTTTTCTCTAAGTACTAAAAGATTCAAAAGCTGCCATAACCATCACTCCTCCTCCACCTATCAAGAAAAGCAAAAACCAATATTTAATGTGAGACCATTCCTCAGTTTTCCTGTTAACTTAAACCCAACAACACCAGGCAAGACCACGCTCATATGCTGCATTAAAAATTACATAATCAATTATTCACAATAAATAATAAGTACAGCATGCAAGGATTTCCAAACATGCTTTGCACCAATGGAGTTTTTCTTTGACTAATTTGACACAAGTAATAAAAATAAACCAATTAATGAACCCAGTAAAATTCACAACAAATATCAGTTCAAACAGGCAAATAGCAAAATCATACAACTCGAAATTCTAAACAAAACTAATTGCGTATGCCACATACACAAAATAAAGAAAGGAAAATGAAAACAGAAATTTTACCAAAATGAGGCCGCTGATAAGCCAATGAATTGTCCTTCTCCATTTCGGGCTTCGGCGTGACACAACAACTCCCCATTGACACTCTTCTTGGATCTCTGTACAGAACCAAGATAACAAACAATCACAAAGAACCCAGTACGATTTAATTAGTGGCTAACGTATTTAGAAAGAAAAGATTGAAGCTTGGTAGAGGTTAGTGATTGTTCTTCTAAGTGAAGCGGAAGAAGAACACCAAAAGACATAGAAAAATGATGCATTCGTTTGGTCGGAATCCCACAAAACAATCGGCTACTTCTCCTCTCCAATCTCCATGCTGCCGGCAAGTGAGGGCGATGGAGGGCTATCTTTTGTTGATAGCATCCACTAACTTTGTGACAACCATCTTTTGTTGATGGGGTGTGAAGAAATTGACGAATCCAAACCCTAGATCACCATCTTCTCAATGGAATGAAGATTTGTGATAGCCATCGCACTTGGCATTGGGGCTGTTGGAGGAGGAACGAATTTGAGAATGGAAACTGTGGAGTGCTGAAGGGAGAAAAAATGTTGTTTTTATATGTAGGGTAAATTTCTGAAATTACTAAAAAAGTCCCTACCAAATTTCATAATTTTATCCTTGTATTCAAGGATAATTTTGTAAATATAAATAACTAAAATTTTTAATAATTTAATATTTGCTCAAAATTTTAATAAAATAAAATAAATTATAAATTTTTCACAATCATTTGAAATGAAATAATAAATTTTATATTATTATTTTATAAATATTTATTTTTATTATTTTTCATAATATGACTATATAATAATTATAACTATCACTTTATTATTATTATTCTTAAAAATGTAAATTTTTTAAATTAATAAGTTTATATTTGGGGATAATTGATAAAGAAATCATTAGAATTTCTAATAATTTAATATTTCTTTTAAATTTTATAAAAGAAAAATAAATTATAAATTTTTTTATCATTATTTTAAATGAAATAATAAATTTATATTACTATTTTATAAATATTTATTTTTATTTATCTTGAATATGTAAATATATAATAATCGTAATAATTAGTTTATTATTATTATTAAAAATATATATTTTCTAAATAAATAACTTTAGATTTTGGTATAATTCATAAAAAATTATTATCAACTTATAAAATAATTTATTATTTTCTGTTACAAAATAAAATATTAATTTTATATGGTCTATATTAAAATTACTTGAAATTATAAATAAATCATGTGACTAAAATTAAAACAAAAGTTATTTTTTAATTTATTTGTGATGGATTAGCGACTAAACATCCGTCGCTAATTGTCTTACTATCATAAATTACTATTAGCGACAGAAAAATATCTGTCGCTAAACCATCGCAAAAAAAGGCATAATATTTTTCCTTCCAAAATTAGCGACTAAATTATTCGTCGCTAAATTTTCTGAAACTAATTTCATGAATAAAAATTAGCGATGGAAATATTTGTCCTTAATTTTGTCGCAACGCGTATACTTTCCGCCAATAATTTGCGACTGATTATCCTCTTCCGTCACAATTTCGTTGCAAAAAATAGAAAATATCCTCTCAATGACAGAATTGAAAAGGTTGCAAATTTGCAACTAAAATAATGTCGTCGCTAATTGGCAGTCTTTTTGTAGTGTAAATAAAAAAATGGCTCTAGTGTAGGTTAGCTTGGATTGAACCGAATTTTATTTAGATTAGGTCAATTTTAGACTTGGATTGGTTGAATTCAAGTTGAACAAACTGCGTATTAAAAAAATTATAATTAATATAAATTTGATATTTCGACTAATTAGTATAATTAATGCTCATTGAACTATATGAAATATATCCATATGTAACAAAATTTAATAGATGATTTTGAATTCGCATAACTGAACATACTTTTAAATTAAATCGGGTTTAGTTAATCACCAATTTGCCATCTCTACTTTTTACCATTTTATTAATACATGGTAAGGGTATGCATCGGTCAGGTTCGGGAGAACCCAACCCGAATTCAATTAATCCGAAATTTACATATTTTCCTTATCTGATCCTACCATATATAAATATCGGGTTCCTTACTCGTTTAACCCGATATTTTTTGGGCTCCGACCTGAACAACCCGATTTGCCCGAATTTATTTTTTTTAATTTACATATTTAAATTAAAATCCTAAATTAATATAAATAAATAATATTAAATACCATAAAAAATATTTTAAAAATACAAAAAAATAAAAATTTCAAAATTACATTAAATATATATTATATATTAATTAATATTGTAGAGAAATTATAATTATTTATTTATATAATAAATATTTTGGGTTGTTCGGGTTAGTCAGGTTTCACCCGAATTAATATTGTAGAGAAATTATAATTTTTTTTATTTATATAATAAATATTTTGGGTTGTTTAGGTTAGTCGGGTTTTACCTGACCTGAACCCCATTAATAGCTAATATCAATAACCAAACCGACCCTATTAAGCCAATTAACTACACCCGAATGTATCGGTTCGGGTTAATCGAGTTGGTCAAATCGGTTTGATTTTTGTACACCCCTAATACATGGTACTTTGGAATTCAGATATGTGGAATATAGGATGTGTTTACTTACAGAAAATAGTTTTCTTTTTTTGTTTTCTATTTTATTAGAAAATTAAAAGATTTATTTTCCGTAAAAAATTTAGAAAATGCGTTTATTTATTAGCAAATAAAAAACTAAAGTATTTATGTGTGTGTGTGTGTATATACACACACATGTATATGTATCTGTACACACACACACACACACACACACACACACACACACACATATATATATATATATATATATATATATATATATATATATATATATATATATATATATATATATATATATATATATATATATGTAAATATATGCACATACATATACATGTATTTATGCATACATACATATGTACATGTATGTGTATGTATGTACATATACACACACACACACACACGTACATATACATATGTATATATGTATGTATGTATGTACATACAAGCACAGACACATATATATGAATATGTATGTGTATGTATGTGCGTATGCATATATATATGTGTGTGTGTGTGTGTGTGTACGCATACATACATTAATGTATGTATGCATGTATGTATGTATGTATATGGATATGTATGTGCATATGCACACACACACACACACACACACATATATATGTATGTATGTATGTATACATATGCATATGTATGTGTATGTGTATATGTATGTGTGTATATGCATATATATACATATCCATATGTACGTATGTATGCATGTACTGCATAAACATGCACATGCATCTACTTATGTATGTATGCACATACAAAAACATACATATGCATGTATATGTGTATGTGTATGTATATGTATATGTGTATATATATATATATGTATATGTATATGTATATTTATAAGTATAAGTATGTATGCACGTACATATATATCAATATATATGTGTATGTATCAATATTATTCAAAAAATTTGAAAAATATTTTTTATTAGTTTTTCAATCTCTTCTTTATTTTGAAAAACTAAAAAATTCATTTTCTATTTTTTATTTTAGAAAACTAATAAAAATAAATATAATCTCTATTTTTTATTTTTTGTGAAAAAATTTTCTGAAAAATTGGAGCAATTTTCTGTAAGTGAACATACTCATAATATTTTGGCTCCAATTTTTCTCTTTTGTGAAATAAATAAATATCTTTACAATGACTAGGCAGCCTTCCAAATATGCACGTAGCAAAATACAATCCCATGCATGCTTTATTCATCTTCCACGTGTCCTACTACTTTTTACCAAAATACCATGATATATGCACTGTCTTTATATATAAATTTCTCAAGCTACATAGCACTGTCAAGAATCAAAGAAAATAAGAAAAATGAGTGAGGAAAGCCCTGCTTCAAAATGCACAACAATAATGATATTACTAGCAATCCTCACCTATACTGTCTCTGCAACGTTTGATTCGACTATACACGAGGTCACAGATGATCCCACGCTTTACCCTTGGAAGTTGTCCAATGATCTGTTGGGTACTAGTACTAAAGACAATTTCAAGATGTTCATCAACAAGTATAACAAGGTCTATGGTACTAGAGAGGAGTACATGCACCGTCTTGGGAACTTTGCGAAGAATTTAATCAAAGCCGTTGAACATCAGGTTTTGGATCCTACGGCTGTCCATGGCATCACTCAGTTCATGGATTTGTCCGAGGAGGAGTTTGAGAGAAGGTACACCGGTGTTGTCGGTGGTGGGCTAAATGTTGCTGAGACTTCCAATACGATGTCGTTTTTGGAGACTGATGGTTTACCCCAGAGTTTCGACTGGAGGAAAAAGGGTGCTGTAACTGATGTTAAGATGCAGGCGTTCTTTGTTTATTATTATAATTTTATAAATAATATTGTATAAAAATTAAAAAAATATTCATCAAATATTAATATATGTTATAAATATTATAACAATAAGTTACAAAATATAATTTCAATTTTATTATTTAATTAATTATGGATTTTTCAATATCATATTTGGAAACATAAAAATATAATCATATCATGAATTTAGATGGAGAACTAGTAAAGCAAAAATAAAAAATATTAACCTTACATATATGAGTATAATTATATTTAATTGTAATAAATT